>JALLKC010000109.1:0-19910 GCA_024034495.1 Camelina laxa | reverse complement strand
GGTCTCCTCACGGAGACACTTCCGCAACATCGACACATGGAAAACCTTGTGGAACGCACGCATAACCTAGGCAACTCAGCCTATATGCTACCGGTCCCCCGCTCAATCACTCGGAATGGACCCATATACCTCGGACTCAACTTAGTCTCTGTCAATGACTTGTTCAGACCGTGAAACATGGCCATCTTGAGGCATACTCTGTCTCCCACCTGAAACTTAAAATATCTTCTCCTCTTATCTGCATAACTCTTCTGCCTATCCTGAGTCTCCTTCATGTTTAGCTTAAGAACCCAAATCTTCTCTGAGGTCTCTTGAACAAAACTCGCACCATACATGCTCCTCTCCCCCACCGGAGTCCATCAGAGGTGTACGACATGACCTCCCATACAAAGCTCATAATGAGCCATCGCAGTATTCTCCTGATAACTTTGTTGTAAGCAGACTCTACCAAGCACAGGTGATCCACGCAATGGCCACCCCAATCCAACACACACATCACATCAACAATTCCTCTAACGTCGGGATCGTCCTCTTAGACTGCCCATCTTTCTGGGATGATAAGTTGTACTCATATGACCTTAGTGCCCATCTCCGCCTAAAAACCATCTAGAACACCGAAGTAAACTTGGAATCCCTATCAGACACAATACTCGCTGGCACCCCATGCAATTTAACTATCTCCTTCACATATTTCTTAGCCAAGACCGCGCTCCATCAGTCTTCTTAATGCCAGAAAAATGTGCCGACTTAGTTAACCGTCCCAAAATGACTTAAATACATCAAACATCCGAGACATGGCATCCACTACGAAAGTCCATCTGATCATATCCCACTTCCACTCTGGAATGGGCGAACTCTTCAGCAAACCGCCTGGAACCTGATGCTCATCCTTCACTAGCTGAATCACATTGCACCTCGCGACCCAACTAGCTACATCCTTCTTCATCCTGATCCAGTGATAGTACCTCTTGAGGTCACGGTACATCTTAGTCGCTCCTGGATGAATAGAAAACATGCTCCATGAACGTCTCTCAGGATCTCCTGCCTCAACTCCTCATCCTTGGGCACACAAATCCGCCCGTGCACCAATATAGTACCATTAGCTGAGACCAGATATTCTGAATCAACATCCTTCGAGGCATTCACCAGCCCCAAATCCTTCTCCTGAGCCAAACGCACTCTACTCAGAAGGTCTGCTCTGTCAGCCGCCTCCAAACCCAACAGCTCCTGAGAAATAAAACACAAACTCAACGCACTGATCTCTCCTACCAGAGTCTCCATGTCCTGCTCCTGAGCCGAAGCTGCTCTCTTCCAACTAAGAGCATCTGCAACCAAGTTAGCCTTACCAGGGTGAAAAGTTATCTCCAAATCATAATCTGCCACTAGCTCCATCCACCGCCTCTACCTCAAATTCAGCTCAGGCTGAGTGAATATATACTTCAGACTCTTATGATCTGTAAACACCTGCACTTTTGCACCATAAAGATAAGATCTCCAAATAATCAGGGCAAAAACTACAGCTGCCATCTTTAAATCATGAGTAGGATAGTTGTCCTCATGCTTTCGCAACTACCGCGAAGCGTAGGCAAATCACCTTCCCATGCTGCATCATACACACCCAAAAAAACTTTGATGCATCTGTATAAACCACATAGGGTTCTCCCTCTCTGGCAACGCCAACACTGGCGTAGTAGTCAGCATCTCCTTCAGCTTGCAAAGCCCTCCTTGCACTCCTGTGACCATACAAAAGGAACATCCTTCCCGTCAACTTAGTCATCGGATGCTCTGCTCGCAAAACCCTGCAAAAAACTTCTGTAGTACCCTGCCAACCCAAGGAAGCTTCTGATCTCAGCGGCATTCTACGGTCTAGGCCAATCTCTGATAGCCTGAATCTTCTCCGGATCTACAGAAAACCATATCTGCAGAACAATGTGACCCAGAAATCCCATCTCCCGCTGCTAGAAAACTACACTTGCTCAACTTAGCAAACAACTTCGGCTCCCGCAGATTCTCCAGAACTGCCCTCAAATGCACTGCATGCACCTCTGGGCTCTTAGAATAGACCAGGATATCGTCGATGAAGATGATGACAGACACGTCCAGAAACTCCTGAAACACGCTGTTCATCAATCTCATAAACGCTGCTGGCGCGTTAGTCAAACCGAAAGGCATCACCACAAACTCATAATGCCCATACCTCGTCCTGAATGCAGTCTTCCTCACATCTGCCTCATCTATCGGAATCTGATGATAACCCGACGCCAGATCTATCTTGGATAACCAAGTAGCACCTCTTAACTTATCCAACAACTCATCGATCCTGGGAAGAGGGTACTTATTCTTCACAGTAACCCGGTTCAAACCCCGATAATCAATACACTAGGATGGCCGAAACCCTTGTTCAACCTATCCTCCAACTGCTTCTTCAACTCTGCCATCTCTGCTGGAGCCATCCTGTAAGGAGCCTTGGATAACGGCGTCGTCCCTGGTTCCAGTTCAATCGTGAAAGGATCAGACCGAGATGGTGGTAATCCTTGCAACGACTGGAACACATCCTCAAACTCCTCCACCACCTGAATATCGCTAACCGTCGACTACCCCACTGACTCCGGCATCGAAATAGTAACCAAATAAGCCTCAATCATCCTCCCAGCCTGAATGGCCGAGATCACGAGACTCCCGAAGTCGGTCTAACTCCCTCAGAAACCAACTTCCCTCCTGGACGCTCAAAACTCCACTCTACCCCGATAGCAATCCTGATGAACCTTATGCCGATGCAACCAATTCATCCCGAGAATAACATCATACAACTCCACTGGACTGATAAGCAATCCCGCTGGCCATGACTCTCCTGCGATCTGAATATCAACTTCCTTCGCTCAGCCAATAACTCTCAGAAACTTGCCTCAAGCAACTCTGAAACTCCCTCACGCTCCCCGGGATCTCCTCTGATATCAGCACTCTCTGCGCACTCCAGAGTAATGAAGCTATGAGTAGCTCCATAATCAAACATAAGGTGGGACTTAAACCTGTCCACCAATAAGGTCCCTACACAAACCTCATGTGTTTAGAACCTAACACTTTATCACAGGTAAAAACATAAAATTTGAACCTAATGAAATTCAGACAGTTTAAGTACCAGAAATTATACCTGTGATCGCCCCGACAATGGTTCCACCAGTCTCGACCAGTGTGTAAACCTGCTACACTCTAGGCTGCACCACATGCTGCACCGCTGCCACTACCATCTGCTACAACTTGGGACACTTGGGCTTGATGTGCCCAGGCTCCCTGCAATGATAGCATACACAAACCGCTGCCGTTGGATCACTCCTTTGGGGACAGCTAGCTACCTTGTGATCCATGCTCCTACACCCGAAGCACCCTGCACCACTCGGTCTCTGCGTAGCCTCCCACTTCTTCTTGGTTCCCTACAAAAGCTTGCTGCCTTTGCTAGAACCTCCATGATGATGAGCCTTCCTAGGCTGCACCGTTGGACTAACCGTCACTGCCTGAGCCCGGATATCCTCCTCAATCTCTGCTGCAGTCTCAACAAGCTCTGCACACGAAAAATAGATCTTTCCTCTACAATGGACCCTCAAATCATCCCAAAGGGCCCTTATAAACCTCCTGATCTAGGCCTCCTCCGACTCCATAGCCCGACCTCCATAAGACAGAAGTCGACTGAACCCCAAGTCCAGCTCCCGCATTGACCGTGTCCCCTTAGATAACTGAAGGAACTGCACCTCCAACCGATCTAATGCCTCTCTCGGAAAGTACTTGCGGTTAAACTTCTCCACATAGTCAGCCTAAGCCATCTCCCTCTGCACTCTCCTAGCAGCCACTGATCTCTACCACACCTGAGCATAACCAACCAAACTGTGGACCCCTATGTCCACCCAAAACTCCTTAGGACATCTCAGAGTCTCAAAGTTACGTTCCACACTCGTCCTCCACGCATCTGCAACAGTAGGATCAACATCACACGAAAACCGTGCAGTATCAATGTTACGCATCTCCCTCAGCATAGACACATAACAAGAATCAGGTCACTCATCCGCAGCATTTGGCTGCCGCTCCTCCGCCACCACTGGTGGCACTACCTAAGCCTGAGCCGGTGCCACAGCTGGCAACCACTCCAATACCTGTGCCAACAAGTCAGCAAAGTCAACACCTCCTCTAGGGACTCCACCCGCTGGGACTCCCACACCCAAAACCCTAGCATCACCGGCCAGTCAAGCATCAACACCGCCCCCTCCAGCCACACTGATGGAATCCTCCTGGACACCCTGCCACTCGCCAACACCCTCAGCTGTCACACTCTGGTCCGCTGTATCACTAACCATTGGGCTTCTGCCCCTACCACGACCACGTCCGCATCCACGACCAGCAACATCATCACCTTTAGCCATCTGCACGCAATCTAACAAATACACACAAAAACATAACTCACCGTGGAATCACATTGTAGGCTTGAAGAGGATGTTCTAGGACTCCATGCCACACACAATTGACTAACTCACATAATCAATCAAACATGCAATCCCAAACATCAGCAATAGAAACACAATGCACCCGTACCTAGAAACGTAAGGGCTTTGATACCAAACTGAAACGACCGACCCGTTTTTTTTTTTTGATAAGAAATAATAATAAATACTCTAAAGTAGCGGTCCCATATCCGTAGCCATCTAACCACAATTAAACCAAACAGCGGAAAATAAACAATACCAATATCCAGTAATAAATAATCAATATTCAAGGCATTGTAAAAATCCAATAACCAAACAATAGGAAAACATAAAACCAGCAACCTAGCAATGTTCTAATGACCCAAATTTAGCAACCTAGCAATGCCAGACAAGAACTCTTTCTCTCTTTCTTTTCTCTCCAAAAGCGGTTGAAACACGCCACCAAACAACAAATCCCTCTTTTGTAATCGATTAAGGGTTATTCCTAACCTAAAACGCAGCGTTTAACTTAAGTAAAACTGCTCGAAACCAGTCTTGCATCAACTGATACACATGGTGCATCGACCGATGCATCCCCTAAAACGGGATTTTTGCTCGAGTGTGTTACAGTAAGAAACTGAATCCCTATCAAATACATTGCAAGTTACGACATAGTACATACCTCGAAACTTTTGCCACTGTTTTGCAATGTTGTATTTAGTATGCCTAGCTGACATCTGGATTCGTAGTTACTCGCAAATTACTCGCAATATTTCAAATCTGTAGTATATATTTGCTACAAATTTGCTAGGCCAATTTACATTATTGCGTTCATTAATTTTTTTTATGAATAATAAAATAAAATTAAATAGAAAAATTAAATTCAATGTAAAATAAAGCTTCAAATATTACAAAACAAAAAATTGTCTTTGACAGAGATAGTTTTTAAAAGGATTCACAAAAAGAGGTCACGTGTCTAGTCCCAGTTCTGCTACCGAGGTTGGTTCCTGAAACGACCTGACCCATTTTTTTTTTTTTAAGACAAAATTAAACTAGTGATCCCATACTCACTAACATCCTAACCCCAATAAAACTTAACAGCGGAAATAATCATCATTAAACCAATAAAATCAAACTAGCAATTACCCAATAACTAATAAACCAATAATAATCATCCAACAACTCCAAATAACCAACAATAACTAAGGAAACAACACTCCTAGGCAACATTCTAAAGACTCTACTCTAGCAACCTAACAGAAGCCAGACATCAACCAATCGAGCCACTAGAACATCCTCCTCTTCATTGCCTTGATTCCACGATCACACTTTGACTTTACCTACATCACAAACAACAGTTGAGACACATGAGTATTATCACAAATACTCAATGAGACAGTCCTCCCATCTACTGGGCTATACACACAAGCAATTAAGAATGCAATGTTCAGCAAAACAACAATTAACACACAAAAAAACTAGGAGAAACAAGTATCAGTCGCCTGCTGAAAGGGTTGGTGTCGACCAACACCCTCCTGGTGTCAACCGACATTAGCCACCTGGTGTCAACTGACACTAGCCACCTGGTGTCGACCGATACCATACTCGACCCGAAAACCCTAGCAGTGTCGACCGAGACTTCCACCTAGTGTCAACTGAGACTTGCACGAGTCCTCACGCCATCAACTCCATTGTGTCAACCGACACCCACTTGGTGTCAATCTACACTGACCCTGCAGATGCGTTCTGCTCGAAGTCGAGAGTCTGTTCTCTGCTTTCTACTGCCTCCAAGCTCTTCTAAAATCCACATAAGGAAGTAGGAACCATGGAACAACCACAACCATGCAAGAAACAACCAAAAACAGACATAAAACAAGCAAAACAAAGGAATCTTAGGTTTAGATCAAACAAAGGAATCGTGCACTCACCTCTAAAACAAGTGAATTCCGACCAACCAATGATGAATCCAACACCCAGAAACCTTCTAACAAGCCTCTTACCCCGGATCTTCACTCCCACGAACAGATCACACAAGAAAAAAAGCACAAAAGCTTTAAGGAACAGACTTCAGGATCTTTTTGTAGTTTTTAGGGAGCGTTATTTCTCTGGAGTAAAAAATAGGTTAAAGCTCAACCCAAACGTCGACCACCCTCCTACGTTCCCTAAACCGAACCGATCAAACCGAGAGACTTGAAATTAAACTAAAATCTGGTGTCGGTCGACACCCCTACCAAAATTCCCAATTTTGGTTCGCGGATGTTACAATTCTCTCCCACCAATATAAATTCGTCCTTGAATCTCGAACATCCATCAGCCAAGGACTCTCGTGAAACCATCTCCACGGCCCGCACCTCCTCCGTCCAGTCTACAAAGGTTATCTTCAGGCGACAGACTCACGTTCCAGACAATATTTGCTCTAAAATTTTGGACATTCGTTACTCATAGGTCTCAACCTTGAGTTTTTATTGGACTTAGGTTGTCTCCTGCTCATCAATTCTGTAATTATGAGTAATATTAAGTTTTAGTGTTCGGATTTCCAGCTACCAAAATGTTGCTTTAAAGAAATCGAGAGTATGTGCAGTGCTTTTGTTTGGTGAGGATCCCCTAATAGTCATTCCAAAGTGAAAGTAGCATGAGAAGATGTATGTTCTCGTAAGGAAGAGGGTGGTTTAAGAATCTGTAAACTGCGGGATTCTTCGAGAGTATTTGGTCTTCGGCTAATTTGGCGCTTGTTCTCTTTGGACAAGTCCTTTTGGGGTGGCATGGGTGAAGAGGTATTTAATATGAGAACACTCTTTGCATATCAAAGGGAACTCGGGTTCGTGGATGTGGCGTAAGCTTCTGAAACTACGAGGTCTAGCTAGTTCATTTCTTAAATTTTATATTGGAAATGGTGCCTCTACTATGTTCTGGGCCTTCTGGCTAGATAATTGGCACCTGATGGGTTGTCTCATAGATTTTTTGGGAGCTTCAAGTCCACAGGTCTTTAGGATCCCTAAGAACGCTAAGGTTGTCGAAGCAGTTTCGGATATGCGCTGGTGCCTTAGAGATTGCCGAGGTACTGAATACCAAGGTTTTGCTGAACAAATGCGTACGGCGTCACTGCCCACATCTGATGCCGGTGCCGACGTTGCTTTGTGAAGATCAGGTGAGAATGATTTTTGTCCGAAATTATCAACTAAATGCACTTGGAATATGATTCGTTAGGTGAAGCTTACTAAATGTTGGCATCACATTGTTTGTTTATCACAGGGGATACCACTTTATGGTTTCATTACTTAGCTAGCCATCAAAGATTGATTAGCCACGGGATCTCATATGCAAATATGGGACACACCCAAACATGTTTATTCTGCGATGAACCGAATGATACTAGGGATTACATATTCTTCGCTTGTCCGTTCTCTTTCACCTTTGGATTGATGTTGCAAAGCCTTTGCGTCAACATGGGATAACACCGGACTATAATCGCACTCTCCGATCTATGTTCTCTCGTAGATTCAATCTCACCCTCTCCTCTTGATCAGCTTCCAATCAATCTTTTACCATATTTGGAGAAAACATAATGGTCGTAAACGCCAACAAGGGAGCATCTCATCCCAAGTCTTGGCTCAATGTATCATTAAGATCATCTCGTGCCGCCTCACGTCCCTCAACTATGGCTCTGATTTAAAATTTTGTGGTTGAGCTCAAAGCTGGGCTCAAATACATCACCTATAAATTTAGAGCGACACCATGTTTTGTTTAGGTCCTAGGCCTCATGGCTATGATGTGAGAGATTCCTGATTATGGTTTTACCTATGCTCTGCTTCTTAAACTGCATGTACATATGCTCTTTATATATATAAATTTCACATTTTATCAAAAAGAAAAAAAAAACTTTAATCTAATGGTGGATCAAAAGAGTCTCCGGCAACGAATTTAAATTTGATATGCTCAAATTTACCCTAAAGCTACTCTCACAATTAAGAGTTCAGTGTAATATTTACGGATCGAATCCACCAGGACTATAAAAGGCAAATCAAAAGATTCTAAAAGCACACTTATATCATGGTTAAAACCATGATATATCACGTTGGTCTTTGCTACGTACACCCACCTCTTGGCTGCAGTTTTCTGCATTTTCTGCATTTCTTGTTAAAGTCTTTTTGTCTCGTCTCTAGTTTGAAAATGTTTACAAACTCTACTAAATCATTGTAAGTATTTTCTTTTTTGTTAATTGATAAATTTAATATTTCAACAAAATATGTTGTACTTCAGAAAACAAATTTTCTTTAGAAAAATAAATTTATTTTACCAATTTAATAAAAAATAAAGTTCATTTAATAGTTTTGAATGAAAAACATTTTTAAAATCATTTTTTTCTTACCGATTTAGTCTATATAAAAAAATTTGTTTCAAAAAGAATATACAAAATTAGTCGACAATATATATAAGATTTCAAAGTCTAGATTTGCTACCTTTTCGGTTTAATTATTCTAAATAACTTTATAACAATGTATATGAAGATGTTTTGTTGACTGAAGTTTTATAAAGTTTAGAACAGGTGGTGAAATCTCTACTAAGTAACTGTAATAGATGAGACATGGAAACAAAGATACATAAGAGGTCTTAGTGATGGTGTAACAGTTTAGGCAAAGATAGTGGACAGAACTGACAGAGAGGATGAAGTATTACTTAAAATAAATGTTGGTAGAGCTGATAGAGAGGATGAAAAATTACATGATACATATGTTGGTAGAGCAAAGCAAAAGTAGCACTTGGTAATTGTGCTGACACAGTAATTGACACAAAATAGAGAATGTATGTTGTGTTGAATCAAGGAACATGCAGTCAGATATATCAGAGAATGTATCAGACGTCTGAAGCAGTTCTTGTACTAGTTCAGACGTTAATACAAGAAGTAGTACAAACAGTTGAGCTGAAGAGTTTGAGTACAAACGCTTGGGGCTGACTTGGACAAGTCAAGTGGTGGCTGCTGAACTGGATGAACATCTTCAATGAAAGATTCAAGATGGGATCGTGGAGAGAAACTTTTCTATTTGTTGTATAATAGGAAATTTTTATTTGCTGTATAATAGGAAAATTGTCAACCCTTATGCAATTGTTAATCTCCCGATTCCTCTTTGTTGTATAATAGAAACTTTCCTATTTGTTGTATAATAGGAAAGTTTTCAACCCTATGAGTGTGCAATTGATATAATTACCAAGGAGACGCTTCAGGAAGACTTGTGCGCTTCAATGTATTTTTAAGAGATGCACACAAGATGTGTGGTGTCGCCCATCAATAAGATAGATAGATCTTTTGATGGTTTATTCATCTAAAAAAAAATGATAGGCATAGTAGTGTTTGTATCATATGTAGCTGTAATTGCTATCTTGTTATAGTGAATTTGTACCAGGGAGGTAGAAAATATCGAACCTCGTTAACAAAGCTCATGTGTTATTTACTTTCTTCTTATGCAAACTCGAAGTCAATCGTATAACTATAATTCGCTACAAATATGTGTTTGCAATTGGTAGTAGAGCAGGTGCTCGATAGAGATCTGTTCTTTTTCTGGTGTGATCTTGGATTTGTGGCTAGCCAAAAATGATATGAGAAATCGAGGTGACTCACATGGGTTGTGAGATTTGAAGAAACAAAGCAAAAGAGAGATATGGTATGTAAGGACTATGATAAAAGTTGATGACTTATCAAGTTTGCTTGGAGATTCAGAAACGTCGAAAGATCATCGCTTCTTTTGCTGTCAAAAGAAGAAAGAGTTTAAATAAAGAGGTTTCGATAGGGTTTAGGAATCATGGGCTGATATTTCAGTTTTGAATAAATTTGAAGCAAAGGAGAAACAATGTCAGTACGAGATCTTCCTACCATGAGACAGGCGCAGAGGTGGAAGAAGTGTTGACTTCACCGAAAAGTTCAGAATCGTGTTACCTTGCTTTGGAAAGAAGTAATCGGGAAAGAGAAGAGAAGGTTTGGATAAGGATTTGTTTGAAAGTTTGGGCAAGCTTTTGGTTTGATATTTTAGGATTTTAATCTATATAGCCCCTTTTGCTTCATTTTTAATTTGAAAAACCCCTACTTATTCTTACTACCCCCTATCTTTTCCAATATTTTCAAAATCTATCTCTACCCTTCTTACTACTTGAAGGTAGTTTTTTGAATGAGTGAAAAAATTGTAGATTTGTAAATTATTTGTTAAGGTAAGTAGACTTGTTTTCTTAGTGGATTAAGGTCTTGCGTTGGTTATTATGATTGAGAAATGTTGAATTTGAGATTGAATGCCGGATTCTGTAAACAAATTTGGGGATTTCAGATCTGGGACAAAAATTGGGTGCAACTGAGACAAATGGGTACAACTATGTAAAAAATTAAGGATCTAGAAATTTGGTACAACTGAGACATATGAGTACAACTATGTAGGAAATTAAGGATCCAGAAATTTGGTACAACTGAGACACATGGGTACAACTATGTTTATGAACTGCTACTAAAAAATAGAAATTGACTGTTTTCTTTCTCTTTCTTTTTCAGGTGACAATGCCAAAGACTGCAATCATACGCTTTCTTTATGATGGATACTATTCAAGTATTGGAGAAGATGTACGATGGATTTCAAGAGAAGATAAGGAAGTGTATTCTTTTCTTATGAAGACATCATCTAGTGACGTATCATATGCTAACTTGGTTGAGAAGATATGCAGCAAGATAAAGGTAGATGTGGCTATGAAAAATCTGAGAGTTAGTTACTTTCCCTTTTCATTCCCAAACTATAAGGGAATACCAAATTATTTGGTGGAACGAATGGTAGTGGTGGAACGAATGTAGTGGTGGAACGAATTGATTTATGATTGATGATTTTAGGAACGTTGGTGTTTGTATTTGTTCTGTTTCTGATTGAGTTGTCCTGTCTTGGTACAACTAGGTACAACCGGTACAACTATAGTCTATTACCAAAATATAAAATTAAATTAGAAAACTTAGAACCAAAATATAAAAATTTGGTATTTTAAGGTTACTTTGTATGTAACAACCATAAAATTTTAACTTAATCCACTTCACATGTGAAAAACAAATCTAAACCATAGAAATCCAAATTGTTCAATAAACAACCTTAGTATTTTAGAGTTTCTTTGTATATAATGACCACAAATTATGAGAATCAAGAAATAATGGTGATTTCAAACATTTATATACAAGATGACATAGGGATTCTATTCTAATTATGTAATATCATAAGTACAACTAGAAAAAATTGATCTAGAGTGAAGAACAACTAATTTTTGTGGTTTTTAGAACAAAGAACAACTATGTTAATATAAGTACAACTGTGTACAACTGGACAACTATATGAATTTTTGACGGCGCAAACAATTATTTTTTATACATGTGATGTTCTTTGACGGCGCCAGGTGTCACAATGTAGACTTTTGACGGCGCAAAAGGACAAAATATCAGTTGTAACAGATACATAGTTGTACTTAACTTTACTTAGTTGTACCAGAATCATAGTAAAAAAAAAACAAAAAAAAACCAAGAACATAGTTGTCCCTAGAAACACCAGTTGTACCTAAAATCAGTTGCATAATAAACACAGGATAATCCATAAACCCAAAACAAAATAACCCAAGAACATAGTTGTACCTAGAAACACCAGTTGTACCTAAAATCAGTTGCATAATAAACATAGGATAATCCATAAACCCAAAACAAAATAACCCAAGAACATAGTTGTCCCTAGAAACACCAGTTGTACCTAAAATCAGTTGCATAATAAAGGATACACAAAAGACAAGTTGGATATCCAGACAAGTTTTCAAAACTACACAAACAAATATCACTTCTTCGTTTTTTTCGCAGCCGTGAAAGGAGTAGTGATGAATTTTGACGGACAGAGCTTCCTCTTCTCTCTGGGAGCTTTATGTTCTCCTTCACCATCACCAGTTGGCTCGCTCGGAGCTTCATGTTCTCCTTCACCTTCTTCCCCAACTCCTTCTTTTTCTATTTCTTCTCCTTCTCCTTCTTTTTCCATTCCTTCTTCTTCTCCTTCACCATCACCAGCTGGCTCACCTTCTCCTTCTCCTTCTTTTCCTCCTTCTCCTTCTCCTCTTTTCCTCCTTCTCCTTCTTTTCCTCCTTCTCCTTCTTTTTCTCCTTCTCCTTCTTTTTCTATTCCTTCTCTCATCTGAACCTCAAATCCTTCTTGCATATCACTCACAGCTGGTCTCGTTCCTGTTCTTTCTCCCATCTGAATTTCAACTTCTCTTTCTTTTTTTGTTCCTGTTCCTGTATCACCAGCACTAGTTCCTTCTGTCCTCCTCCGTATCCATCTCTGTTTCCTGAAATACAAACACAATTTTACAAAGAAATTAAGTATCACAGCATAGTTATACCTAGTTGTAATATGTTGTACTAAACAAAATAAAAGATTGATATACTAATTACCACCTGGTCAGAGACATGTCTCGGGTGGATAGGTGATGAATTCACCGGAGCAGATTCACCTACTTGATCTTCAACGACAACATCCACTAAATTTTCACCTTGTTTCTCCAATTGCTTAAGTCTTTCTGAGAATCTAATAGGGGGTGAGCTTGCAGTAACTCTTGCATTAGATCCTCCTCTGGTTTAAACCATTTGGATAGGTACCTGCAACAACAAATTAAAATCAAAATTTAAAAAGCAGTCTCATTATCTACATAAAACTCATACAATCTCATTACCGAAAGCAACAAGAGATAAAAACTCAAATAATCCAAATACAAAAACAAACTGAACATAAACTCCCACAAACTCAAACTCACACAATCTCACAAACTCAAATTCCGACACAAACTCAAACTCACACACACAAACTCAATCCGAAGACAAACACAAACTCACATGTTCTCGTATAAGAAATATAATGCGTTTTTAACACATTTCCCAAACACAATCCCAAACTCAAAACTCACAAAATATATATCGTTTATCACACAATTTATAGAACTAAACCCAACAATCAGTCAAAATTAGGGATCAAAAGAAAGAAACAAAAAGAATGGCTTACAATAACCGGCAGCTGAGAGAAAACGGACGGTGAAATTCGATTTCTCATGGTGGATTTCTCGAAAGAGAAGAAGAAAGAAGATTGAGAGAAAAGAGAGGAATAAGACGAAAGAGTTTTGGGAGAAGAGAGAAGAAAAGAAGATGAAACAAGACTGATCCTCTTCTGTGGCCGTCGACCCAAGTTGGAGAAGAAGAAGACGAGAAAAAAAAAAAAAAAAAGAGAATGAAATTAGGGTTTTGATGGATTTGGGGATTAAAAGATCCAAAATTAATATGGATATCCGAAACTAATATGGATCTAGATCCAAAATGAGGTTGGGTCTGTAAATATGTCAAAAATCCTAAGTTTAATAGTCTTTTACCAATTATTTGAACAAAAAAAACATTTAGATATATATTTTTTATTAGGGGGTTTAAATAGAATGAAACTGGAGGAAAAGGGGCTAGAGAGATTTAAATCCGATATTTTAGGCCCAGAAAAGGCCATTATAAGAAAAGGAGTGAAAAGCTGGAAACATGTATTGAAGTTGCTAATAAAATAAGGGGCAACACAAATTGATCAATGACGGTGTTGGTAAATTCGACTGTAACTTGGAGTTTTCTCTAGAGAAGTTGCCTAGTGTTGCAATGCTCATAAAGCTTAATGAAAGTGTTTATATATGGTGCGGAAGATGAGTTTCATTCAACTCATAGTTGAAGCTACTTGATGGGTTTGTTTGAAACTTGAGTAAGCTTTAAGATTACTAAAAGAGTATATAAGAGAGGCTTCAATTCACAACGAGAGAATAAGGAATCTAGCTAATGATTTCAGAAAAAAAAAGTTTATTGATGTAGAAGAGATGGTGACTGCAACTGGTCAAAATCATAAGATGGTAATATTTGTAAGAGTAAATAGTAGAGTAGTATAAGTTTACGGATCTCTTTGTAAATATATTAACCCTAGGCTCCTTCTCTATCTATATATATGGTTGTAGCTACTCTGTTTTGATATATACAAAGATACATTCCTTATAATATTATCTCTCATTGATTTAATGGTTCCGCAATTTCACGAAGAAGAAATCAAAAGGTATTCTTGAAATCGAAGACAAAAGCAACATGCGTGTGATTTTGATTTTGAAAATAGAAAAATGAAGAAGCTCCAGTACGAGAGATATCTGATTTTCGAAAAGGAAACATCAGTCTTTTTTTGTTTGAAAGTCCATATATCAGACTACAGACTGGTTTTAAAGCTTTACACATATTTTGGGTTATCGACAGAGAGAAGACACGGTGAGAAGACAGATGCACCTTCTTGATCTAGAGCTTCACAGTTTGATCTTGAGTTGAGTTCAAATTTATTTAGAAGTTTCTGAGTTTTTGAGGAAAGAAAGGCTTTTGTCGGTAAAATATTTCAGTGAAATGCAGCTTATGATTCTGGCAAAAGAGAAGTGCGATGAAACTCAGTTCAGAGGTTTTATGGAGTTGTATATCACTTAACTCTATTACAGTTGCTCAGACAAGTTCAAGTACTTAAACCCATCAACTGATTTGTCTGATTTTCAGTTTGTCACCGTCCCAGAGACCTTACCAGAGTCTGATCTTAACAATCTAGGACCAGTAAGATTTCTGATTAAGCTAGCTAAAGAGTGTTATGTTAACTTTAAGGAGTTGTTAGGTCAGTTGTTGGTTAATGAAGATATCGCTTGTGTTATCTACGACGAGTTCATGTACTGTGCATCATATTTTGTTTGTCGTTTCGTTATGTGCAAACTCTATGATAAAGATAGTTTGGCTCACCTTAAAGGTAATATATGATTCTACTATGATGTGTCTCTATTGTTTTCAAACGCCTTTTTTATGCGTTTGCGTTTAATAGCAATGTTTGAAGAGCGGTCGAGAGAGCTGTGAAGAGGTTAATGGTGGATGAAGAAGGTGTTGAGATGAAGAGAAGAGCTCAAAGTTTGAAAGAGAAACTCAAGGCCTCTGTTTTGGCTAAAGGCTCTTCACACACGGCACTTAATTACTTCATCAAGACTTTGTGAACTTGTGATTATGTAACAAGCTAATAAATTGAATCGAACACGAATCCCTGATAAAAGATTTGGGGTGAAACTAAAAATTTGACAATTGGCCTGGTTTGAGCTGTTTATGGAGAGGATTGTATGATAAGCACAAAGGAGACAAAAAAAAAAAAGTCTGGTTCGTATTGCTCACCATCAAAGAATTAGCTCAGCGGCTCTCTAGGTAAAGAACATTTCTGTCTTTATTTCCTTAACTTAGTTTTGTTACATCATTTGCCTTTATAGGTATTACATTATCAGGGTTTTGCTCTATGACAGTTCACTAATCCTATCAAGTCTCACATGAGTCAAGACACTCGAATCTATCGGTGAGTGCTATTGGTTCCATACAGTTCACCTTTGCTTTGCCTTTGTTGACTTTGGTTTCGTCTCTTTGTGCAGGTGGAGCTAGCTGTTGCGAGCTTGATGAAGGATGAAAGGAAGAAGACTTTATTTCCTTGTTGGGGTTCGCTGAAGTGTCAATGGGATTCTGCAGTTTTGGAGATTTGGAATCCATCTCTTCGACTTCTTCGTTCACTGTTTCACTCATGGGGATCTGAGGAGCTTGAGCTGGAACCTGAGTCGATCCGTCTGTGTTCTTGACCGAAGAGATTGGAGCTGTTAAGATATTGCTGATCCTCACCAAGTAAGAATAGAATGTGTGGTTGGCACAGACGTGATTGTAGAGATCCTTGGATGAGCCGGTATAGTTGCAGTTACGCACTGGGCAGGAATATTGTGCGAATAGACATGTACAGCTTCTCATGGCTAGAGAGTGTAAGGAGCGCAAAAATCGAATTGAGAAAATATGCGAAATATATTTAAATTAACGAAATCAGAAACGAATTACAACAGCATAATATAAAGCATAAAATAAATCACGGAGGCGAGATATGATATCTCTTTCCTTAATTCAATAAATCGGCCGTAAGTGATTTCGGACAATCACGATTTATGAATCCCAGGATACAACCGATCACGAACTATTACAGTAGCACACCAGTAATAGAACTTAAGCGAACAGATCTACGTTATACTCTCGAGACTACTAAACTAAGAACTTACTTGGAAAAAGCAAGGGAGAGGGAGAGAGAGATCTTCAGAGGAAAAAGTGTTTATGTTTTTGTGTGTGAAAAATAATGAGAGGTTAGGCCTCTATATATAGTGGAAGGAGGGAGGTCTGAAGAAAATATTCAGTGAATATTCTCGGAGTGCTGCCCAAGTTTGCTTGGAGTTCACACCAAGTCTTTCCAAAAAATTAAATGAGCCTACAGCAGTCTCAAGAGACAAAAAGCCCAAAAGCCCAAAAGCCGAAGAGACCACAGCCCGCGTCCGAGACCAGCCCGGCCCGCCCCGCCCCACGTCCGGCCAGTCCTGCATCCGTGCTCGGCCCGGCTCGCATGTGGGAACCTTCCCTCTTCCTTCTACACACTTTTGAAACTAGAAGAGTGTGAAACTATATATATATGAGTGAAAAATCAATCATATTTCCGATGTGGGATATTTCCCAATCATCCCAAGTAGCTCACTTCACACTCTTATTTCTTATTCAAATCAACTCCGTTTTGGACGTATGAGTATACCATCTTGTAGTACTCGTTACCAGCTTTCCATTGCACTATCGACCAGACAATTCCGATCAGCCATTTGGCCGGAATCTGGCCGGAAAGTTGCCGGAAAGTCATTGTCCCAAAACGTGCAATTTTCTGAAACTTGTTTCTGAAAATTCAGTTCCAACAATCCCCCACATCAATAGAAATAAGTCTAAACATATAATTAAAGGACTAACCCTATAGACTGACACTACTAGCTAAACTATCTAGACTAGACAGGCTTTCGAGAGTATATGCGAAAACTAACTGTATCTGAGTTGGTGGTGTTTTTCAACCTTGAACCGACTCATTGTTATACCTGTCGAGTTTACTTGGCCAGTTGGTGAACATGATGTCTTGAACCATCCGGATTTGTATGTAAACTTAGACAGCAGGCATAACACAGCTTCGTTTTCTCGTAGAACGAGGTTCTCTATTGTGTTCATTGTGTCCTTGAACATGACTGGTTAATCATGAGTGAACTTGGAGTGTATAGCCTCATATAATCTCCTAGAAACGGCCACATTTCACACTCACAAGGTGATTTTATAAGCTGCTTGTATTTAAAGAAATATTGATATGTCTATATTTTGCATCTCCTTAGCCTGAATTTGTCATGCATTTAGCTAGGACAACTAGTTGTTTTGCATCACTTTAGAACCTCTTTCGTACACTTTGCATGTTTAGGAAGCTTCTGCATCATCCTTGCATACATTGTGCATTTCGAAGTATTTCAGGTGTCTAGGAGACGTTGGAAGCGCAGAGGATCGAGCCACGCTCAACCTGCACCAATCGAGCCACTCTCAGCTGCACCAATCGAGCCACTCTCAGCTGCACCAATCGAGCCACTCTCATATGCACCAATCGAGCCACTCTCGTCTGCGTCAATCGAGCCACTCTCGAGGCACCACTCGAGTCGCCACTCGAGCCATCATTCGAGCCACCGGGCGAGGGATTCAGCTTTTGACGTCTTCATCAAAGTTATAGAGAATTGACTCATCTTTCCAATGCCGTTTATTTCAAGTCGATCGGAGGCGTGGTTCAAGAGTTATCACCTTTTTAGTGGAGACATATACACCCAGTTCGAGTCGCCACCCGTCGACTTGACCCTCCAGCACGAGTCGCCACCCGTCGACTCGACCCTCCTCCACTCGAGCCAACACCATCCCCCACTCAAGCCACTACTCGTTCGCACATGTCAGGAAGATGTTCCGCCTTACACGCTTCAGGAGATTCCTAAACCGACGCTTCACCTTGTCGTTTTAAGTTTTAGGTATTTACATGTTTTTACTATAAATATATTTTGTTAAGTCTTCTTGACTGAGGACATCTTATCTTTTATCTCATTTTTGTTCTGAAGGTTGAACCTAGCTACGAAACGCGTTCTGAGACTTGTATTCCGACACCTTTGAATCTATTCAGTATTTTTTGGATTTCTTTTACAAGTTTTTCTTCACATTTTAATCTAAGAATGCTTGTTTCAATGTTTTATGCATTTGCAACCTTGACTATGATTTTCGGATCTGAGTAGTGCGTTAGTTCTTGAGGATGGGATAGATTAGGTAGATGATCTTCGGATGCAGAGTGTTTAAGCGTTGATTGGATGATTTCCCTTCCGGGCTAGAGTAGGAAATACTAGTTTTTCTCTGATCAATTGAAACTAGGTTCGAGACATTTCCACACCCAAAAAGTGTTCGATGAAATGTCTGACCAACTAGTGCCAGAGACTTACGTTCTAGCCTAAGAGATTAGCTGTCTAGGATGTTAGTTGACGTGAATGAACTTGTTTGTAATGCCATGCTTGATCATGTTTCTCTAGCAAGAGCTAGGTTTGGAAGTGGTTGAGTCTGAGTAGCTTCTGTCAAGAGATTGAATTAGCTAAGTCGTGATGTTCATTGTTTAGGGATAGATTGCTTGTGGCATGTTAAACACTCTGTGAACTAGGATACTTCACCGACGTCAATTACTCCCATCCTTAGGACTTTTATCTTTTTGATTGATATTACATTCCCGAGACTGTTTCATTTGTTCATGCTTAGAATCGTTTTCGGTTTCGCTTATTCTTGTTTGCTTCTTGTCATACATTTTCGTTTCTAGTTCTGTGACTCATTTCCGTTTTGCATTTTGATCATTCTAGGATTGTTAGATAAAAACACTCTTTGAATTGGCTTGACTTGTGATAGCTTGATTGCATCTCAATTGTTAGCAACATCCCATTTTGGATTGACCCTTAAGTACTACAACGCATAAGGTTAATTGAGACCTACTAGGAGATACAAAAAGCCTAGTATCAATTTGGCACCGTTGCCATTTGGGATTCATTTTGCTTCATTTAAGATTTCAAGTTTTGCAAGATTAAGTTCTGTTACACAATCATTCTGCATACGGACTTGCTTTGGTTTTCTGCTTGTTTGTTTTGCATCTCAGGTACCTGTTGATTGCAACCTTGCATGCACACCATATGAAGAGGGCATCAGAATCTCCTTCCTGTGATCGACGAAATCAATCGGTTGCAACGCCCACGACAAGCTCGTCAACCCACTGATCATCCCGCACACGTCACTATGGAACACCGAGAATGAACCACATCAGGGACCGCGACACATTTGGTGCGTGGGAGCACCGAACCTCAATTTACTCAACGTGCTGGAACTCGCCCTCCCCCGGTGCCGAACAACAACTTCGAGATAAAAAAGTGGTCTTGAAATCACCAGATCCAAGGAACAACAAGTGTCACGGTTTGCCTATGAGGATCCACTCGACCACTTGACGAGTTTCGA
>JALLKC010000108.1:0-31854 GCA_024034495.1 Camelina laxa | reverse complement strand
GCTCAAGTACCCGAGAACAGCAGCTTCGAGGCACTCGACCGGGTACACCGAGCGCCCACTCGACCGAGCACCACCGACGTACTCGACCGAGTTCCAGCCCAGACAACCATATGGCTTCCCACCTCCAGCTGCTTATCCAGGTTACCCTCCCATCCCACCCCAATACTTAATGGATCCAGCACTCTACCACCAGTTCTACCAACAGTTCTCCAGCAGCAAGGACAGAATTATGGCATCCGCCAGTCCAGCTCGACCCCCCCACTCGGACATGCACTCGACCGAGTCACGGTCGGTCGCCATCGTCGAGCTGCCCAATTCCCCATCTCCAAGTCACCAACAAGACCCCAGCTACACCTTTGATAGCATGCAGGAGGATGTGGATAGTTTCTTCTCCAATCCTTGAGGTAACACTTCACCTTTACATTGAAATACCATTGCATTTCATATTTAGTGTGTTTTTTTTAAGTCTTGAATTCCTCAAACAAATTTCTTTCACACAAGGACTGTGTGATTTAATTGGGGGAGGGTTTGAGATAGCATTTGACATTGTGTTTTTGTTTTATTTCAAATTTTAGCATCATCATGTTAGTATTTGCATAGCATCTAAGGCATAGAAAAACCCTAAAAATTTGAAATTTTTTTTAAAAAATTTTATAAAAAAAGAGTGTTCATGTAGTTTGCATTGCATATTCAAGTATTTTGTTTATCATATAGGACTGCTTTGCATTAGGGATCTATGATGAGTATTTCCTTGGTTAGCTTGCTCATTCACCAAACTAGGATCAATGCCAAGTTAATAGTACTTTGATGCTAGTTGAGTGGTTAAAGCATAAGATTGAACCAAGCTTGAATTCCTGCATTGCATTTGGTCTAAATGAAGCATGTTGTGATTTGACACCATTTCCTATCTATAAGAACCTAATATTGACTTTCAATTATCAATGTGTGCATTGCTTTAAACTCATGGATACCATATACATATTTGGATCATCTTTCTCCTTTTTACCACTCTTGTTGATCCAAGTAGCTGATTTCCTCATTAAGAATCAGTTTCCCTACCCTTAACCAACCCTTCTTCAAGCTATGTTATTCTTGAGTGTGTGAGGCCTATTTGGGATTGAGCTTGGTAGAAAGTGTTAGTTTGAACTGACAAGAGTAAAGCCTTGTGTAGTTATAGTTTGCATTTTCAAACTAGATAGACTAGGTGGTTCACTTGTTGGTTTGAGACTTGGCAGTTAAAGAAAGAAAGAGGAAAAAAAGAAAGAGAAAAAGGATAGAGTCTTTAAAAGGAGAGTGTGTTTAAGCAAAGCTCTAGTGAAAGGATGGAAAGTAAAAAAAAGTTTGTTGAAGATGGTCTAGTTAAAGAAAAAAAGAAAGAAAAGAAAAGTCTAGCAAAAGCTTGTATGTCTTAAGAATAAGAAGAAAAGAGAACCATAGCAAATAAGTAAGAATCCCCCATCCCACTAGAAAGATCAAATAAGAAACCTCTCCTAAGACTTGAAAACCAAAGAGAAAAGGGTGAAGAGGAAAAAAAGAAGTTAAAGGGTAGCACTAGGATCATTTGGGTTTAGATTGCTAGGATAACACTTTGGGTGCCTTTGGGTAGACAAGGTTTTATTCTTGTATGTGTCTAGGTGTTCTTACCTTTAGCATTCTTCTAAAGCTCAATCCATTTTTTATGAGACAACCTTGGTATTGATAAGCCACCACTCTAAAAAGAGACCATCATTGTCTCAAAGCCTTTACCTCCAAGCCAAATGAGTTAACATTGCATAGAATTGATTCATGTTATTATTAATGAATGTTAAAGGAAATGGTTGATTTGAATGCATGTGGACATCTAAGGCTCAATCAATTAAAGTTGTGATATGCTTGTCTAAAGTCTTTAAGTACAGCTCATTCAACTTGCATCATAGTACTAGTAACTTGGACATTGATTCTAGATGGTCTATTTGCAAGCTTTAGGAGCTGAGATCCCACTTTCAACCTCACTTACCTTCTTATGTCTTGCTTATTTGCTTGAGGGCAAGCAAAGACTAAGTTTGGGTGTTGATGTTCATATATTTACCCTGTTTTCCCTTAGTATATTCACATCTTTTGCATCTTTTGCTATCCATTTTCACCATTATTGCATAGCTTTAGGACTATTCATGGCATTAGAGTTTAGTTGCATTGCATTGCATCTTTCATGCATAAACAGGTGATTTTGAAGCTTAAGGAGCATGGAAGCAATGCTGAGGAAGAAGTGAAAGCAATCATGAAGGAAAAGCAAGAGAGTTAAGGCTGAAATAACAAGGTCCGGAGTCCAACTCGACCGCACACTCGACCAGACACTCGACCGTGTGCTGAGGAGGACTCGACCGAGTGGAGAACACACGAGAGAAGCCAGCTCGACCTGCCACTCGACCGAGCACATGTCGAGTTGACCGCCGTTGACTATTTGTCTCTTTAGTATTTTTAGGCTTCCACTCCCCTCCTATATAAAGCCTTGTACCTGCAACCACAAAAGTATCAGCTTTTTAGATATTCTCTAAACCTAGTATTTACCCTTTTGGGATTATTCTTTTGCCTTTTTATTTCCTAGATCTTGTACTTGAAAAAGACTAAATTCTTCAATATTATTAGTTTCATAACTTTCTTAATATTGAGAATTCAAGTTTCTTTCTTTTTCAATATTGTAGATCTTGTTTCATCTTTCTAATGATCAAAGTTTCAATATTTTCTGGGTTTATGATTTTGATGTTCATCATGTGTTCTTGTGAGTAGTGCTTAGGATCTTGAGGATGTGTTACGCAGGCTGTGAATGAGGTTTTTTTGGCTTGATCAAGCTTGATTGTTGTAGATCTCTTCTAGGTAGATGTTCTTAATGCTGATCCTATATCTGAGAGGTAGGATCTGATTTCAAGCATCTTAGCATCACACCAATGTTTAAGAGGCATAGATAAGGCTAGATCTAGAGCTTACCATCTTGCTTGCTAAGAGATTAGAGGTTGTTTGGTATGAGACATATTCTTACTGCCTGCATTGTGTAGATTCTTTACTATGTGAGAGCAAGTCTATAAAATGCATAGGTTTGATTGTCTCTTGACCATGAGAGTGGGAGAAACTGTGTCTTAGATACATATGTCTAGAGATTAGCTCATGTTGTTTGAGATTGTTATCAAGTTAGATAGCCTCAATCATTAGTCCAGCCCTGAATCCCTCCTCAAGTCCTTCCTTGTTTATTGATTTTACAGTCTAATCCTGTTGCTTGCTTGTAGTTTGATTCGTCTTTGCATTACTCTGTTTTTATTGCATTGCTCTGTTTCTGCATTTAGTCCAGCTCGACCACCCACTCGACCTACACTCGGTCGAGTGCTTGCTCGAGTTCATCCCAGAACTCTTGTTATGCTTGTGATTGTCTTGTTTCATTCTATTTGCATTTGTTGCATTTACTAGTATCCTCTGTTCATTATTGTCTTGCATTAGTTCATTAGCATATTTCTACTTCTGTTGGTTGCATCATTATTGTCATAATCATCCTGTTTCATTTGCATTCAGTTCTTAGTTCTTATAATTTACTTTCTGCACTTACATTTTCATCATAGGATGTTAGTGACAAACATTCTTTACATCTGGCTTAAATTAGATCTTTATGCACATCTTGACTGTTCACAAACAACTCAGATTGGATTGACACCTCTTATACTGCAACAGCATAAGGGGAATTGAAACACCTTACCATCCATCCATTCATTGCATACATTTCATCATCATTCATCCATTTCACCACCAACAAATACATGTTTCAATATCTTCGAGAACCAAATCAAATTCTCCAAGTGAAAAGGAAAGAATGTTTTGTGTGTGTTAAGATTTTGAAGAGCCACATCTACTTGGACTGACTGGTTGAAATTGAGAAGGAAAAAAATCTAATATGGGGATGGGGCAATGAAAAGGAAAGATTGATCCTCAAACAATGGATACCACTATTATTTTACTGCCATTTAAGAAAAAAAAACATAGATGTATTTTGTTTTCGAAATCTTATTATTTTCTTGATGCAAACATCCATAATTATGATCGTCATATATATACAAGTTAGAAACTATTTTGTTTAGAGGCAGACACGTACATTTACGTTGCCAATTGAATAATTTGATCGTCATATAAGTTAGAAACTAAACAAATTTAATTAACCATAACAATAGTCGTTTCATTTTGTAGCTTTCCTTGCGAAAAAAAAAAAAGATAGCAACGGGAGTGTCATGTAGAGTAGAGTAATACTGTAATGTAATACTAGTAAACTCACTGGTCCACTTGTGTGTGATATCAAAGTCAAACTACTACAAGTTAAAAGTCAACAATAATTATAAGATTACTAATTACAATTTACAAAGAAAATACAATGATAAATCAAATTAATCAGGTACTAATTGAAGTGAGATATGCAAGATGGATCAGACAATAACAGTCCAACAAGGAAGCCCAAATGTCAAGTCAGTCAACACTCTCATGTCAAGACAAGGTTGACTGTACATGCAGATCAAACTCTTCTCCATAACCGATTTGGAGCTCTGCAAGATAAGGATGACTAGTCTGACACAACTGTATCTAATGAGTCATCAAATTCTAGATTGTCTCTAGCTCAATATTAAGTCACAATGTATCAATGTAAAGGTATCTTGCTAAAATAATAAAGAATAAAGTTTTCACCAAAGTTCTCTCATTCATCTTCATGGTATCAGAGCTTGGTAAACCCTAACAGGTCTACAATGGCGAACTTCATACTAGTTCCTGACAATATCCTGTTCACGAGTACGGTGACAATCAACTAAACAACACCAACTATCTCCTATGGAAAACTCAGTTTGAGTCTCTGCTTTCGTGTCAAAGCTCATCGGATGGCGTGAATGGAGCCGTCAAGCACCATCTCGTACCACCACAACGACAACCGGCACAGAAGTCCCCAATCCCCGGTACAAGCATGGTTCTGCACAGATCAGCTCATTCGTTCTTGGCTATTTGGTACTCTGTCTGAAGAATTCTCGGTTATGTCCATAATCTTACTACCTCTAGAAGATGTGTGGCTTTCTTTAGCTGAGAACTTCATAAGAGTAGCATAGCCAGGGAATTTACACTTCGTCGTAGTCTGTGGGTTCTAGAAAAGAAGGACATGACGTTTGCTGCTTATTGTCGTGAGTTTATTGCTATCTGTGATGCCCTGAGCTCTATGGTAAACCCATTGATGAGTCTCTGAAGATATTTGGCTTCCTGAACGGTTTGGGTCGCGATTATGATCCCATTTTCCACTGTTGGTCAGAGCTCTCTGAGCAAAGTCTCCCTCCAAGCTTTGGCGATGTTGTTTCTGAAGTAGAGAGTTTTTGACACCAAGCTTCGGTCCTACAATGCACCTGAGTCTGTTACTCCACATCTAGCCTTTCAAGCTCAACACACTGGGATGGTAATCAGTCCAGAGGAGGCTACCGTGGCAGGGGCAATCTTCAGGACAGAACAGAGGACGTGGAGTTACTCCTCACGCGGTAGAGGCTTCTCTCAACATCAGTCTACCCCTCAAGTCTCTGGTGACGTCCTGTCTGTCAAATTTGTGACGTACTGGTCATATTGCGCTGACTGTTGGAACCGTTTTGATTACAACTATCAGCGTCCTGATGTGGCCAAGTGTTCTCTCCCTGCAAGTTTCTGATGGCAACGACTGGGTCACAGATTCCGGTGCTACAGCTCATGTCACACCGTCTTCTACTAATTTTCAGTCTGCAACGACATACAATGGAAATGACACAGTCTTGGTTGGATATGAACCTATCTTCCCATAACTCATGTAGGATCGACCACCATGCTTCCACTTCAGGCAAACTTTGTTAAGTGATGTTCTAGTGTGTCCAGATATGCAAAAGTCTCTAATTTCAGTATCAAAACTGTGTGATGTTCTACCTTGTGGAGTTTGGTTTGATTCTAATAAGCTGTGTGTTGTTGACATAACCACTCAGAAGGTGGTAGCAAACGTCCTCGAAGTAGTGGTTATATGTGTTGGGGAATCAAGAATTTGTTGCCTTGTTCTCGAATCGTCAGTGGTGCAGCCTCAGAGGATACATGGCACCATCGGCTTGGGCATTCAAATTCTCAAGTTCTCCAATAACTTAAAAACAGCAAGGAGATTATCTGAATAAGAGCAGCATTACCTCCATTGTGAGCCTTGCCAGATGGGGCAAGAATAGTAGGCTTCAGTTTTTTCTTCAGATTCTAGAGTTTTATGTCCCTAGATCGTATACATTGTGATCTTGGGGACCATCTGAAACTAAGTATTTTGTTATGGTGGTGAAGATGGATGAATGATGATGAATGTATGCAATGAATGGATGGATGGTAAGGTGTTTTCAATTCCCCTTATGCAGTTGCAGTATAAAGAGTGTCAATCCAATTTGAGTGTCTGTGAACAGTTAAGATATGCATAAAGATCTATAATATAAGCCAGATGTAAAGGATGTTTGTCACTAACAATCCTATGATGAAAATGTAAAGGTGCAGAAGGTAAACTAAATGAACTAAGAACTAAAATGCAAATGAAACAGGATGATTAAGACAGTAATGATGCAACCAGCAGAAATAAAAACTATGCTAAAGAAACTAATGCAAGACAAGTAATGAACAAGATGCTAAGTAAATGCAACAGAAATGCAAATAGAAAACAAGACAGTCACAAAGCATAAACAGAGTTCTGGGATGAACTCGAGCCAGCACTCGACCGAGTTAGTCGAGTGAGTGGTCGAGCTAGACTAAAGCAGAAACAAGAGCAATGCAATAAAAACAGAGTAATGCAAAGACGAATCAAACTACAATCAAGCAACATGATTAAAACTGTAAAATCAATAAACAAGAAGGAATTGAGGAGGGATTCATGGGCTGGACTAATGATGAGGCTATCTAACTTGATCAACAAATCTCAAACAACATGAGCTAATCTCTAGACATATGTATCTAAGACAAGCTTCTCCCACTCTCATGGTCAAGAAACAATCAAACCTATGCATTTCTAGACTTGCTCTCACATAGTAAAGAATCTACACAAGCAGCAGTAAGAAATATGTCTCATACCAAACAAAACCTCTAATCTCTTAGCACAGCAAGATGGTAAGCTCAGATCTAGCCTTATTTATGCCTCTTAAACATTGGTGTGATGCTAAGATGCTTGAAATCAGATCCTACCCTCTCAGATATAGGATCAGCATTAAGAACATCTACCCTAGAAGAGATCTACAAACAATCAAAGCTTGATCAAGCCAAACAAACCTCATTCACAGCCCAGCCTAACCCATCCTCAAGATCCTAAGCTACTACTCACAAGAAACACTGATGAACATCAAAATCATAAACCCAGAAAAGATTGAAACTTGCATCATTAGAAAGATAAAACAAAGATCTACAAACTGAAAAAGAAAATGAACCTTGAATTCTCAATATTAAGAAAGTTATTAAACTAACAATATTGAAGAATTTAGTCTTTTCAAGTACAAGAGCTAGGAAAATAAAAAACAAAAGAATAAATCCCAAAAAAGGCGTAAATACTAGTTTAGAGAATATCTAAAAAGCTGACTCCTTTTGTGGCTGCAGGTACAAGGCTTTATATAGGGAGCGGGAGTGGAATCCCTAAAATGCTAAAAGACAAAATAGTCAACGGCTCGGTCAACTCGACCTGTGGCTCGGTCGAGTGGCAGGTCGAGTTGGCTTCTCTCGTGCATTCTCCACTCGGTCGAGTCCTCCTCAGCACACGGTCGAGTGTCTGGATGAGTGTGCGGTCGAGTTGGACTCCGGACCTTGTTATTCAGCCTTAACTCTCTTGCTTTTCCCTTCCTGATTGCTTCACTTCTTCCTCAGCATTGCTACATGCTCCTTAAGCTTCAAAATCACCTGTTATGCATGAAAATATGCAAATGCAATGCAACTAAACTCTAATGCATGATTAGTCCTAAAGCTATGGCAATAATGTGAAAATTGGTAGCAAAGATGCAAAAGATGTGAATATACTAAGGGAAAACAGGGTAAAATATGAACATCCATCACCGATTGTATCGAATCAAGGGTTTAAATACTATGCAGTTTTTGTCGATGATTTCTCTCGGTTCACATGGTTCTATCCAATGCGTGCCAAATCTGAGTTCTTTGCAATCTTCAAAGTCTTTCAACAAATGGTTGAGAATCAATTCAAGACAAAGATAAAAGTTTTTCAAAGTGATGGAGGTGGAGAGTTTACAAGTAATCTTCTTAAACAACATTTGTCAGAAATGAATCATTCATAGGATCTCATGTCCTTACACTCCTCAACAAAATGGGATTGCTGAGAGAAAACATAGACATCTAGTGGAGCTTGGATTGTCAATGATGTTCACAGCCATACTCCTCTCCACCACTGGGTAGAAGCCTTCATCACTGCAAGCTTCATCACTAATCTCCTTCCCTCTGCAACTTTAAAAAATTGCAGTCCCTATGAGCTTCTGTTTAATCAAAAACCGAACTACAACATGTTGAGAGTCTTTGGATCTGCTTGTTATCCTTGCCTCAGGCCTATCGCGACTCATAAATTCGATCCAAGGTCTCTGCAATGTGTTTTCTTGGGATATCACACTCAGTAAAAAGGATACCGGTGTCTTTATCCGCCAACAGGGAAGGTTTATATTTCTCGACATGTAGTGTTTGATGAAAGTTTTCCATTTACTCAACAGTACAAGGCTCTAGTTCCCACTTACAGCTCACCGCTTCTTCAAGCTTGGCAATCAGCTTCGATCACTCCACTCAATAACACTACTGCAGAACAACAACTCACTCATTCGGCATTTCCACACTGCACAACGACAACAGTCCAACAAGGACCTGCTCAGACTCCTACTGCAATAGTTGAGCAAGATAACAATCCTGTTGTCAATGAAAGTGAGAGTTCCACAGATACAGATCACTCTGCTTCAGAGGAAGAACATCAAGAAGAACAAATCGAGCAACAAGAACAACAAAACCACGACAACAACACACATTTCATGACTACAAGCGCCAAAGCAGGAATTCACAAGCCAAACACGAGATATGTTCTTCTAACATCCAGGTTTGTTCCCGAAGAACCAAAGAACATCACAGAGGCCTTACAACATCCTGGTTGGAACGATGCGGCTCATGATGAAATAACTACTATTCACATGTTGCATACATGGGATTTAGTTGAGCCTACTGAAGAGATGAACATATTGGGTGTAAATGGGTTTTAAAACCAAACTTAAACCGGATGGCTTTGTTGATAAACTCAAAGCACGACTTGTTGACAAGGATTCGATCAAGAAGAAGGACTAGATTATCTTGAGACCTTCAGTCCTGTTGTTCGAACCGCTACTATACGAATGGTTCTTGATGTTGCAACTGTTAAAGACTGGGAGATAAAACAACTCGATGTTTCAAATGCGTTCCTACATGGAGAATTGCAAGAACCAGTCTTCATGCTGCAACCTCCTGGTTTCGTGGATGCACAACGACCATCTCATGTCTGTCGTCTTACGAAAGCTCTCTACGGGCTTAAACAAGCTCCGAGAGCCTGGTTTGACACTTTCAACAGATATCTGATTGAATTCGGGTTCACCTGCTGCAAATCAGATCCATCCTTGTTCACTTATCATAAGAATGGTAAATCATTGGTGCTACTAATGTATGTGGATGATATGCTTCTTATAGGGAATGATTCAAATCTCTTACAAGATTTGCTCATCTCTCTGAACAAGCGGTTCTCAATGAAGGACCTCGGAGCTCCAAGCTATTTTCTCGGGATTGAAATTCAAAAATGCTCAACCGGATTCTTCCTGCATCAGACAGTATATGCATCAGACATTCTTCATCAAGCTGCAATGTCTAACTGCAATCCTATGCCTACCCCACTTCCGCAAAATCTAGACAAGTTGAATCCTGAGTTTTTCTCTGAGCCAACGTATTTCAGAAGTCTTGCAGAAAGTTACAGTATCTAACAATTACAAGACCTGACATACAATTTGCTGTCAACTTCATATGCCAAAGGATGCATGAACCTACTGTCTCCGACTTTGGTCTTCTCAAACACATACTTAGATACAGCAAGGGAACTCTACATATGGGTCTATATATACGAAGAAGCTCTAACTTGTCTCTCTTGGCCTACTGTGATAGTGATCATGCCGGATGTAAAAAGACAAGACGTTCGACAACAAGGTTCTGTATCCTGCTTGGTCCTAATTTGATAAGTTGTTCAGCAAGAAGACAAGAAACAGTCTCAAATTCTTCGACGGAGGCAGAGTACAGAGCTTTAATGGCTACTGCTCACGAGATTACCTGGCTTTCGTTTCTTCTTCGTGACTTGAGAATATCACAACAGTTCCCTACTCTGCTCCAATGCGACAACCTCTCTGCAGTGTACTTAAGCGCCAATCCAGCTCTACACAAACGGTCCAAACACTTCGACACTGACTTCCATTACATCAAGGAGCAAGTTGCTTTGGGGCATATTGAGACACAACATGTACCTGCTCAACTTCAACTGGCCGATATATTCACTAAGTCGTTACCAAAAAGAGAGTTTGAGGATCTAAGAGGCAAACATGGTGTTGGTGCTTCACCCACCACAAGTTTGAGGGGAATGTAAGTGAGATATGCAAGATGGGTCAGACAACAGTCCAACAAGGAAGCCCAAATGTCAAGCCCAGTCAACACTCTCATGTCAAGACAAGGTTGACTGTACCTGCAGATCAAACTCTCCTCCATAACCGATTTGGAGCTCTGCAAGATAAGGATGACTAGTCTGACACAGCTGTATCTAATGAGTTATCAAATTTTAAATTGTTCTCTAGCTCAATATATAAGTCATAATGTATCAATATGTAAAGGTATCTCGCTAAAATAATAAAGAATAAAGTTTTCACCAAAGTTCTCTCTTCATCTTCACTAATACATTATATTATAGAGTGCAAAATGTGATTAGATTCAGACAACCTTGAGAATGTAGGGAGTCAAAGGGCATAGATTCAACTTTTAGACAAACGTCACCTTTCTTTATTTAGTTTAGTTTAGTTTACAAACGTTACCTTCTCACTATAGCAAATTTAGTTTACAAACAGAATTAAATTTCTTGATATTTATTTTATCTTATTTTTGCATTAATGAGCTTATAATTAACATTTTTTGTACTTTTTACACCTATCACTGTATTTACATTTTAATTATAGATGACATTCAAAAATTATTTAGGAGGTTGAAGATATTGTTATGCAAAAAGTAGGTAGCACAAAAAACATGTGGATGAGTGATGAGCCTTGTGTAAATTAGTCATATGTGGTAATCATGCACAGATAAAAACAAAAATTGTAAACATCTTGTCATATTAACTTACACACCTATTTCATTATCAGTTAACACAACGATTATAAAACACACTAATTAGAGGAGATATATTAAGAAAAGAACTTTTAAAAAAAATTAGAGAGTGCTAATTTTGTAAATAAATTAGAGATGTGTTGGGTCAGAGTCAAAGGTCGCGGCCATATATATAATAAGCTCTCTGCTTATCTTCTTCACGTCTCAAACCATTCTCTCATCTTCTCTTCCTTAAACTCAAACTCCTTCTTCTTCCAAATTCCCACACACATGGCAACGTGCATCGACACATGCCGAACCGGAAATACCCAAGACGACGATTGCCGGTTCTATTGTACCAATAATTTCTTCCGACTCGGTTACTCTCTAAACCGGAAGATCCACACCCAAACTGGATCAAGATGCTTGAAGAAGCCAAATCCGATGTCGAGCAAGAGCCCATTTTGTCAGACTACTACTACGCTTCGATCACATCTCATCGATCATTAGCTTCTGCCTTAGCTCACATCCTCTCCGTAAAGCTCAACAATTCAAACCTACAAAGCAACACACTCTTCGAGCTGTTCATCAGCGTTTTAGAAGAAAGCCCGAGATCATCGACTCGACGAAGCGAGATCTGGTAGCAGTTAAAGAAAGAGACCCGGCTTGTATAAGCTACGTTCATTGCTTCTTGGGTTTCAAAGGCTTCCTCGCTTGTCAAGCTCATCGTATAGCTCATAAGCTCTGGAAACAGAACAGAAAAATCGTAGCTTTACTGATCCAGAACAGAGTATCTGAAGCTTTCGCCGTCGATGTTCATCCCGGAGCTGAGATAGGAAAAGGGATTTTGTTAGACCATGCGACGGGGTGGTGATCGAGAGACGGCGGTGGTTGGAGACAACGTTTCGATTCTACACGGCGTGACGTTGGGAGGAACGGGGAAACAGAGCGGTGATCGGCATCCGAAGATAGGCGATGGAGTGTTGATCGGAGCAGGGACTTGTATATTGGGGAATATTAAGATCGGAGAGGGAGCTAAGATTGGATCGGGTTCGGTGGTGGTTGAAGATGTGCCGCAGCGTATGACGGCGGTTGGAAACCCGGCGAGATTGATCGGTGGGAAAGAGAACATGAGAAAACTTGATAAGGTTCCTCCTGGTCTAAGTATGGACAAGACATCATATATAGCGGAATGGTCTGATTATGTTTTATAAAAAAAAAAACCAAAAGACGTGTAATAATAATTGGTCTTTCTTCTTCTAAAAGTCATATGTTTGTATCTATTTTCTTGTAGTATAACTGATGAATCAAGTCAGACTAATCTTACCATTTGAAAATTTGAATGATGATGATGATCATCTCATCTTACAAAAGTTATATTGTCGTGTACGAAAGCTGCATCATCCATTCAAGAAATAAGGAAAAAAATTAATGATAAAATTCAATTCCACCATCTCATAGCAATTGTGATGTTGTTTATAACTCAAGCTCATAAATCTTTAAGAAAAAAAATAAATAAAAATAAACTAGAGATTTAACTATATAGTATCATCTTGTTAATTATTGAGGATCAATGTCGATTTGTTGGCTTGTAAATTGGGCCTAAGTCAATTGTTTAATGGGCCACGTATCAACCAACCCCCCTACTCATCTGTCATTTAATAATTTATTTACTGTTTCGTCGGCCAGTGTATTTATTATTAACATCGGCGGCGGCTTTGGCGTCATGCTAATTGGGACTGTGAGAGAGAGAAGGGAATCGCAATTATGAATTAATAAAGGGAGCCTTCAAATTTTAAAAACTAGTAGAAAATTAGATTTGGAGACGTTTCGTTTTCCCAAAAATAGGGACTTTTGGGATTTCCCAATAATAATAATAATAAAGGTTAAAAAAAAAAAAAAAAGGAGAAATGACCTTTGAGATTTCTACTTACTCTTTCCCTATATAAATGTCCGTCCACAGAGACTAGTGAGACAGAGAGCCTCATTTCTTCTTCTTCTTAAAAAAAAAAGACATTAAACAAACACACTATCACTATGGCTTACGAAACATCAAGTTGTGTTTTCATTACGACGAACAAAGATACACATTTTGGTATTCTTTTGGACAGAGACGATACGGTCTCTGTTATTAAAGGTCAGTTTTCTTCTTCTATCTTTATATGATCTCTTTCTTTCTTTCTTTTTTCAAATATTTTCGTAAATTTGTTTTTGTATTGAAAACTCACTGCATGCATGTGTGTTTTATACAGAAAAAATAAGCATGGAGCACCAACAATGCTTCCCTAGTTTTGGGAAAATCACTGTCTCTGCCTTGAAGGTATAATTGTTCAAAACCCACGTCTTTCTTTTTTTTTTTTTTTTTTTTGGTTTAAGCAAAAGCATCAACGTAAGGAAGAATCGTGTTTTTGTTTTATTATAGGTTAACTTGGGAGGTCAATTTTATCACCTATCAGACTCGATTATTTTGAGCAAAGCTATCCAAGGCATCAGAAACGACGACTGGTACCTTTTCGTTGATGTTGAGGTGAATGTTGAGATGCTGCCTATTACTGCTCCTTGTTCAAACCCTGATCCGAATCTGATAACCAAAGTCGCTGAGGAAAAGACCAAAAAGAGGAAAGTCAGAACTTCGGCTGGTGACAAAAAGTCTCAAAAGATACCCGCTATTGGGGATGCTACAAGTGGCAAAGGAGTTGTTGAAGCCATCGGTATAGGTAACCCTGTTTTTTTTTTCTATTTTTGGAACATGATATTTACACATTGATATACCTTTGATGTTCTCAAAACTGTAAGGGAACTCGTAAAGTAGCTATAGAAATTAAATTTAGTTTATAACTATGGTTTAATTTCTTCAGTTGTTATCAGTTGTTCTAGATGTGTAATGTTTAATGTGTAATGCTTTTTTCCAGTTGACGTTGAAAAGGATTTAACAAATGCCATGGATGTTGCTTCGGCGTCGAAAGCTATGGATGTTGTTCATGAGAATCCCAAAGGTACTATTCTTTCTGAAGCAGTAGGAATATATAGGTCGATTTATTTTGGTTGTTTGTATTTTTAATTCACTGATTTTCATATTCAGATGTCACTTGGGCACATCACTTACTCTTCATTAGCTCTTCATTAGCTCCAACTGCTCACAATAGTTACCTTAATATTTTTTAATTTATTTGTATGTTCAGTAGACCTTGGAAAGAGGTAACCAATCTTCTTTCTGAAGCGATAGGAAAAGGTAAATTTTGTTGGATGGTTTATATATGGTTGAAGTTACTTCTTTTCATTTCTAGATTGTTACTTCGTGTACATTATTAACATTTCCTAAGCTCCAACTACCGCTAATAGTTATCTTTTTAACTGCTGGATTTTTAGCTTGTCCTGCAAGTAACTTGGAGGCTAGTAGCTCAGCTGGAGATAAGAAAAGCTCAGAAGAACAGATCGATCTATCTCTTGTCGCTCAGAAGGAAGGCCTGAAAGATGGCATTGTTGCAGCTTCTGAATCTATTCCAAACTCGAGTGGGCAGAAGATTACCGATACTCTTGTATTATTGGCAGATCCAAGAGGTAATTACAGATGTTGGCTGAATAAACATTTTCTTCTCTATAACTATGTGTAATTTTCTACTAAGTCGTAAATTGCTGATTCTGTGTAGCGAAAGAGTTTGGTGCAAAGGACATTGGTGAAAAAGATGCTAATGATGAGGCTACCAAATCTGTGAAGGCTACAAAGAAAAAAGGACAAAGAAAGGTAAGGCACCAGCCAAAGAAGAAACTGGAGGTTCTTCTTATTGATTGCGCCCAAAGTTGAGCCTGGTGTTGCGCCCAAAGTTGAGCCTGGTTTTGCGACCAAAGTTGACCCTGGTGTTGTTATCAGTGACCCTCAGGAGAACATGGACAAAGTTGAAAAGAAGTCAAGCAAGAAATCAAAGAAGAAACCATCTTCGAACGTTGTGGAGGAGGCTTGATTGTTGTCATCTCTAATTAAACAAAAAAAATTGCGCTGCTACATTTATCTAGTTTTGTGTCTTTTTTGTTTCTCTATTGCTACATTATTTCCCTAGTTTCAAAAACATATTTGCTGGTTCTTTTGTTTCAAATAATCGTTTAGGTTTTTTTTTTTGGTTAAAGGGTATTCAATTTTAGAAATAAATGTCCAATGGCTATTTCTGGTTTTAGGTCAATTACAATTCTCAAAGGGCAAAGGGCGTAAACCACATACATCGAACCAAGTAAAAACTGTAAATCAAAATTGACCTGGGTTTAATCACGAACCAGAATCAAACCGGCACTCGTTTACCCTAATCTCCAACCAAAGAACTCAGTTGAAGCTGCCGTCCATAATATTGCGGATACTCATCGGAACAAGACCTCCGATGAGCCTAGGTGACGCGAGTCAAACGGAGATGGTGATCCAAGATCCGTTGCCATCCCCGCCACCGTAGAGCAGCTTTGAGGAGGAAGAAAAGAGCCGAGCTTCCATTGTCAAAGAGATACAGGCTTGATGGCTCAAATTAATCCCTAGAGCTACTCTCTCAAACAAGAGATCAATGTAGTACTTAGGGTCGAATCCACAGAGACTCAAGATCAAACACAATAGATTATAGAGTTTTGTTATTACGCTAAACAAGTTAATTTAATTATTGAAAAAGCAATGCAAATATTTAAAGAAAAATGTTGTGAATTCAGAAAATCAAAAGAGTTAAGCCTAGAGAATTTCTCAGGTAATTATGAAATATTAAATCAATAAATTAATTAAGGTTCAAGCAATAAAAATCAGATCTAGAACTCTAAACTTTTGGTAAAATACATCAGTTCTAACTGCAATTATTATCTAAATTTAATACAAGAAAATCCAAATCTCTTTGTAAAATTCCAAGTTAAAAATCAGCTTTAAGAACAGGTTTAGATAAGTTCACAAAATTATTAATTCAAATCTCTTTGTAAGAAATAATTTTTTGTTCATCAATGGTTTAATCAGGAAAACAATTATATTCTCATATCAATTTATTTCCCTAAGATAACAATTCTAGGTGATCAATCAAGAATTATTGTGAAGAACAACCAAGGATGAAGATCATAAAAGATTAAGAACCCTAAAAATCTCAGATCTAATAAATCATAAAAGCCCTGTGAAAACTCTAAACCTAACAAGCAAATTACTCAGACATGTTTAATGAAGAACAAATCATAATTCTGAATAACATGCAATAGATATTGAAAAGTAAAATAGGGAGTTCAAGAATCTTCTCTCTACAGATGAATTCTGATCTATCTCTCCCAAAAGCTCTCAATAATATTTCTCTCAAAAATAGCTAGAAAATAACTTAATGGTTTCTAAAACCCAAAAATAAAATATATACATCCTAAAACACGTCCAGGGGCTTATGTTGCAATTAGAGAAGACTTTGGGCAAATTTGTAAAACTTCCAATTCTTGTTCTCTCGTCGGTTAAAAACGGGTGTCGATCGATGCTCATGGGGTGTCGATCGACACCACCACTCTAATCCGACTCCAAGTTGGTTTCCTTCGATTAAATGCTTCCAAATGATCCAAATTGCTCCACATTGCTCCATCCGTGCCAAATTCCTAGATAACCTGTAAAGACTCAAAAACAACCTAGAAACAAACCAAAAGACTCAAAAAGCACACTTATATCATGGTTAAAAATCATAAAAACCATGATATATCAAGGCTCATATGTGAGAAGAGATAGGCGGTAGGGGGTAGATCTGAAACCTTCGACGGTGGCTTAGCTCCTCCTTGCCGTAGACGACCTCCCCTATCGAACAACAGTCCTGAGAAACCTCCAGAATCTCTAGTCTTCAGATCTAACCACCTTCCTCTCTCGATCCTTGCCGTGAATCTCCCTCTTCTACTCCTCGTCGCACCACCGCCGATAGAGCTCTTACCGTTGGTGTGTCGAGGAAACTTCTCCCTTCCACTGCTCCCTTGATTTTGATCACGAAGCTTTCACCTTGTTGATGCAGCGGTTAACGGATGAAGCGCCATGGACCTCGGGGCTCTCATCGTCGCAGGAATCGACGGAGAACCCCCAATGACGGTGCAAGAGATCGTGATCAGAGGAAGAAGAATTTGGGAGAGAAAAAATCGCCGCGCGTGAGATCCAGTGGCTCGATTTTCTCTCAGTAATCGTTTAGGTTGTTTTCTTGTTTATGTTTTATTCTTGTTTCGTTTAGGTTGTTTTCTTGTTTCTGTTTTATACCAAACAGGAGAAGCTAGCATGCGAAGATACAATAATTGTTGTGCAGCTTTTGGCAGATGCTATTTTACATTTTCTTTCTTTTCTGATCTTACATATATTTTGGGTCTATAACATAAACATAATGCTATTTTCAAGAAAGAAACCGAGTTTATGGTACCAAAAAACTGAACCGGTCTGGTATGGCTTAACGTTGCATAATAAGATAAGGGTAGTAATGTCATTTAACCATTTCTCTCTCTGTCACCAGCTCGGCGGACGCCGCCGCCTTTTTCTTCTTCTCTGCAACGTTTCACGGGCACGAGAGTCCGACTCATATAATCTTAGCTTCGTCGGTGCTTCGATCAACAGCTAAATCTTTCTTTAGGGGTATCAAGTGACTCAAAGAATTATAAAAAGGAGAAAAAAAGGTTTACACTCTTATCGCCGGAGAGATTTGGAGTTAATCATATTCATATATATATGGAACTTGATTTATCTGTTCTAGGTCGTTCATTCATTGCCCCCAGGAGGAACTCAAGTCTCACGCAACTGTGTCTCCAAAGATCAAAATTTTCAGTTCAGAAGAAACAAGCAGCAGCCCCGCTCAGTGTCTTGTCTAGTAGTCCCTCTAGTTCCAGTTTTATTAGATTCCGGAAAGGATGTGAATTTAGCCATAGAAACCAGTTTGTTGTGTTGAGTTCGACTGAAGATCATGTGGGTACAAGTCAGAAACATTCAAATTCCGGCGAAAATCTCGATTCGGTTAAGATTTTGCTGAAACGAGGAATCGTGTTAGGAGCAGTGGTGTGTGGAGTTTTGTTGCATGGATGTCGGAAAGTATTAGCATCAACAAATGTGATGGATGTGTGATAGGTTGAGAATTCCCTTAGCGTTCATGAAGAAGAAGAAGTTGAGGACTAAGGGGAGGAGAGCTAGACAGTGGGAGAAGAAGCAGGCCAAAGAAAGTGGCTAAAGTCAGAAATAAGGAGGAGAAGCTTCAGAGTGAAGAAGAGGGTTCACTTGTTATGTTATTTCAATGCACTGTCATTTTAATTTAAGAGTGTGTATTTAAGTGGAACCATGAAACAATAGGGTTTCCGATCTTATGAATGAAATTATTAATCTCTTAATCCTGCCTCTTTCTATCCTTCTATCTCTTCTCTTATCTTATCTCTGTCCATTTCTTATTCTATCTCTTACAAGTTAAGTCTCGACTTAACATTTGGTGCTTTAATTGAGAGCGATGGTTTCACACCGGATCCACGACAAAACTCTTCGGAACTCGAGTCTCGAGTGGTGGTGGAGACACCACAATTGAACGAACTAGCGGACCAACGCGAAGCTCGCCGCGACAGGGAGATGGCTATGTTGTGGGAAGTGGTTCATAACATCAATGCTCAACTCTAGTCGATATCGCTCAACTGCATCAGCACTCCACCAGGGTTTGCGACTCCGACGACAGGGGCTCTTTCTCAGACCCTAGTGACAGCTTCGGGAAGTGGAGAGCAAAACCGACCAGAGAAGGCTTTACCACTAGCGAACCCTAGATCTACTGAAGGGGTGTTGACAGCTCCACCGGTGGTTCCAGCTACGACGGTGGTAATGCGATTGGCGAATCCACAACATCGAGTGGAGATACCTACCGAGGGTTGTTACCAACTTCGACGGCTGTTCAGAGGTTGGAGTACCAACAAAACATGGGTGGTGTTCCTCGCAAACGAGTGGATATACCACTCTTTGAAGGTCAGAACGCAGATGAGTGGTTGTTTAGGATGGAAAAGGGGTTCTTTATGAACAACACCCCTGAGTATGAGAAGTTAGACGAAGTAGTAGCTTGTTTGACTGGCTCGAGTATAACTTGGTGGAGAAACTATGAGGATAGGATGCGGATTACAACTAGGAAAGATTTCCAGACAAGTTTAAGGATAGGTTTAAACCAAGCAGAGGTTGTTCGGCCATGGATCGCTTGCTCACCATTCGTCAACAAGGAACTGTCAATGAGTACCGCAACCAGTTTGAATAACTGACAGTGGAGCTTCCACAAGTGTCAGATGAAGTGTTGGAGGCAGCTTTCCTGTGGGGGCTTAAGAAACACTTGCGAGACCCAGTCCTTCGGAGTAGACCGTCGGACATGAATGCTTTAGTGGATATGGCTCGGTTGGTAGAGTTTCAAGAAGGGGAGACTAGCTGTGCTCAAGCTCGCTCCTTCTCATGACCTGCATTGAATAACTCTTATTCTCACCATGGGCAGTCATCCAGAAAACAAGTGGAGACAGTGAGGGTGGCGAGCAAACCGACTACTGGGAGTGGTTACAACCCATGTCGACACTGTGGGGATCGTTGGTTTAGTGGCAAAAGTGCAGACAACCGAGACTTAAGTGCCTGGAAGTTGAGGAAGAAGATGATCCACTGGGATTGGAGGAGAAGAAATCAGAAGAACTCGCCATGGGATTGGAGGAGAAGAAATCAGAAGATGATACTGAGCTGGTGACAGAGAACTTAGGATCCATGGGAGGCTTTTCTGGTGAGCAGTCCATGCGAATGAGAGGTAAGATCAAAGGTAAGCATGTGGTTGTGATGATTGATTCAGGGGCCACTCGAAATTTTATTGCTGACAAGCTGGTACAGGAGTTGGAGTTACCAATTGCAGGTCATCGCCGATTCGGGTGCGTGTGGCAGGAGGTCAGATTCTCAAAGGTAGTGGAAAATGTTCGAGGTTGCTGCTAGAAATCCAAGGGGTGGACATCGTAGAAGATTTTCTGCTATTTGATCTGAAGGATTCAGATGTCATCTTGGGATTCCCTTGGTTGGCTTCCTTGGGGAATACTAGGACTAATTGGGATTGCTAAAGCTGAGCTGGCAGATTGGAGCAATGTGGGTGACTATTGTGGGAGATCCGCCTTTAAGCAAAGCTCAAGTATCTCTAAACTCTATGGAGAGAATGGTTAAGAGAAAGAAAGGAGTGGCGTACCTATTGGAGCTGACTGCACTGTTTGAGAATGAGGAGAGACGAGCTGAAGAACCGTATGGGATGGAGATGAAGGGGCTGTTAGAACGATACCAAACGGGTTTCAAATGCCACACAGCTTACATCCAGTACGGAACCGTCAGCATGCTATCACCTTAAAGGAGGGGGCTGGTCCTGTCAACCTGAGACCTTACCGGTACTCGTTTGTGCAGAAGAGTGAAATAGAGAAGCTTATCCAGGAGATGCTAGAGGCACAAATCATCAAACCCAGTGTGAGTCCTTACTCAAGTCCCGTACTGTTAGTCAAGAAGAAGGATGGTGGTTGGAGATTTTGCGTAGACTACAGAGCACTGAACACGGTGACGGTACCTGATCGTTATCCCATTCCAGTGATGAAGAACTCCTCGATGAGCTGAATGGAGCAGTAGTGTTCTCTAAGTTGGATCTCAAATCTGGATATCACCTGATACGAGTCAAATGCAGTGATGTGGCCAAAACAGCTTTCAAGACATATCACCGACACTATGAATTCTTCGTAATGCCTTTTGGTCTTACCAATGCCCCATCCACGTTTCAGAGTGTGATAATGACCTGTTTCGACCCCATCTGCGTCGGTTTGTACTGGTTTTTGACGACATCCTGGTCTATAGTTCGAGTATGGAGGAGCACCTGCAACATCTCGAAGTTGTCCTCAAGTTACTTCACCAAAACAAATTCTACGCCAATATGAAGAAGTGCTCTTTTGGACAGACCAAGGTGGCTTATCTCGGGCATGTTATATCTGGAGAAGGAGTAGCAGCTGATCCCGATAAAATTTCAGCAATGGTGGAATGGCCTGAGCCAAAGACAATCACGGAGTTAAGAGGCTTTTGGGCTAACAGGCTACTACCGTCGATTTGTTCGAAATTATGGGCAAACAGCAAGACCTTTAACTGATTTGCTCAAGAAGAATGGTTTTGTGTGGACAATGGCAGCAACAGAAGCATTTCAAGCTCTAAAACAAGCCGTGACAAGCCTACCAGTACTGGTGCTACCCAACTTTGAGAAGGAGTTTACCATTGAAACGGATGCATCATGAGTGGAAATTGGAGCCGTTTTGTCTCAGGAGAGACGGCCCATGGCTTTCATCAGTCAAGCATTTTCGTCTCAAAGCCGCATCAAGTCGGTTTATGAGAGGGAATTGTTGGCGATGTCAAGGCAGTCACCAAGTGAAGCATTTACTTGACAGGAAGGGAGTTTGTTATTAAAGCTGATCAGAGGAGTTTGAGGCATCTTTTAGACCAAAAAGCAGTCTCGAAGGTGCAACAGAGGTGGGCTGCCAAACTCATTGGTCTGAGTTATCGCATAGAGTATAAGCATGGAGTGGAGAACAGGGTGGCAGACGCCTTGTCCAGGAGACCACCAAACGAGACCTTGCTCCAACTCACTCTCGTGGCTCCTCTGAATTTAGATAAGAAGGAACTGATGATGCTAGTGAGGAAGGATGAGGAGTTCGGAGAAATTGTCAAGGGACTGGAAAGTGGTGAGAAGTAAAGGATGGTTACAGTTTGGAGAAGGATGTGTTGTTAAAAGAAGGTCGTTTGGCTATACCTTCGGGGTCTCCCTTCATTCCAAGGCTCCTGGAGCAGTTCCACTTATAGGTGGAGACGAAGGAGCGCTTAAGACCTTTAAAAGATTGAGTCAGGAAGTGTATTGGCGAGGTATGAGAAAAGACGTGGTGGAGTATATAACAAAATGTCAAGTTTGCCAAGAGAACAAGTATTTCACTCTATCTCCTGCAGGTCTCCTAACCCCTTACCGATTCCAACTCAAATTTGACTAACATCAGTCTAGATTTCGTGAAAGGTGCCTAAGTCCAAAGGATTACAATGCCATTTTGGTCAGTGGGATAGGCTATCCAAATACAGTCACTTCATTGGTCTGAAACATCCATTCACTGCTAAAACTGTGGCAGAGGCATTTATAAGAGAAGTAGTGAGGCTGCATGGGTTTCCAGAAACAATTGTGTCTGATCGGGATCAGGTGTTCTTATGCAGTTTTTAGTCGGAACTGTTCAAGTTGCAAGGATCATCCCTTCACAAAAGTACGGCGTATCACCCTCAAACAGACGCTCAGACGAAGGTCGTGAACCGGTGCCTTGAAACGTACCTGCGATGTTTTGCGAGTAGGAGACCTACATAATGGTTCCAATGTTACCTTGGCAGAGTATTGGTATAATACTTCTTATCACTCTGCTACCCAAATCACATCCTTCCTTGCAGTCTATGGCAGGGAACTCCTAAATTGTTGCGCTATGGAGACACACCTACTGTCAATGCATCGGTGGAAGAGTTATTGAAGGACCATGATAGTTTGCTAGTGGAGCTGAGGAGAGAATTTGGAGTTAGCCTCAGCAGAGAATACAGAAGGAGCATATAAGCACCGTCGAGATGTGAAATTTTAGGTAGGTGATTGGGTATATTTAAAGCTGAGACCGTATCGCCAACAGTCCTTGGTGCAGAGAAGGAATGAGAAACTGGCACAGCGTTACTTTGGTCCCTATCAAGTGATTGAGAGGATTGGGAGAGTCGCTTATAAACTGAAGTTACCTGCTCAGAGTCAGATTCACCCGACTTTTCATGTATCTCAACTGAAAGAAGGCGGTCCCTAATTGTCACAAGGCTTCAGAGCTGCCCCCAATCCTCACACCAACGTTGGAGTGGGCAACCGAGCATGAAACGATCACTGACATCCGCAAAAGTGTCAACACGAAGGATGGTACAGAGGTTCTGTGCAATGGAAGGGGTTACCAACTGCAGAATCCACCTGGGAGCCTCTTTCAACGTTAGTCGACCAGTATCCAGACATTAACCTTGAGGACAAGGTTAGTTTACTTCGGAGAGTATTGATAGGTTGAGAATTCCCTTAGCGTTCATGAAGAAGAAGTTGAGGACTAAGGGAGGAGAGCTAAACAGTGGGAGAAGAAGCAGGCCAAAGAAGTGGCTAAAGTCCGAAAAAAGGAGGAGAAGCTTCAGAGTGAAGAAGAGGGTTCACTTGTTATGTTATTTCAATGCACTGTCATTTTAATTTAAGAGTGTGTATTTAAGTGGAACATGAAACAGTAGGGTTTCCGATCTTATGAATGAAATTATTAATCTCTTAATCCTGCCTCTTTCTATCATTCTATCTCTTTCTATTATCTTATCTCTGTCCATTTCTTATTCTATCTCTTACAAGTTAAGTCTCGACTTAACAATGTGGCTCTTAGTCAGAGCAAATTGTTGTTGAAGAATGCTTGGCCTAAAACTTCTCTGGTTCTTAAGCTTCTTAGGGAGCAAGGTTTGTATTGGCCTGTGCTTCTCGGTCTTTCAGCATTCTTCTCCATGCGGAGACATCCATCACCACTCTCTGGTGTGGAAGGTAATTTATTCATCTCCTGGATTTAGTAAAGTGCTATATATATTGCATGCTTCTTCAAATGTGGTGGTGTGATGTGTTTTGTCTCAGGTGCGCGAGTTGGCTGAAAAAGAGCCTGAAAATGGCGTTTTCAGGATGCTCCGCAGTTGATGTTACCAGATTCTTGACAACCATACTTATTGGAACTACGTAATGCTACTTACTTGGAATCTTGTTTTGGGTTTGTTGCTTGACTTTTTTGTTGTCTCTTCTCAACTTCTTCGGTTGTTATTTAGAGTTGTGAATATTGCGGCAACTGCCTTGGTCACTGAAGCAGCAACAACTATTTTTGGTGAAGCTGGTGTTAGTGCAGCCACTGGATCGATGACGCTACATATAGTTTTACTTATTACTCTAGACCAGAGATAGCTATACAAGTTTTGAGTCTTGAATGATTATAGGTAGCCATATTGCTCTTGACTGAGATAACTCCAAAGAGTGTAGCGGTTCACAATGCTCAAGAGGTTGCAAGGATTGTGGTAAGTTTGAATTAGTTATCATCAGAAAAGGCTTGAAAAACAAAATATGCCCATATGATACTCTGATTTATGTTGGTTTTACTATGCATCTAGTCAGACCAGTGGCATGGCTTTCCCTTATATTATATCCTGTTGGAAGAGTTGTGACACATCTTTCGATGGGAATTCTGAAAATTCTTGGTTTGAAAGGACGGAGGTATGCATCACATTGGATTTGTCTGCCGAATCAAAATAATACTGTGCCTCTTTTCCGAGTTAAGACAACTTACCTATAGTCTGTTGTTCTTTTTGTGCTAGTGAGCCATATGTTACTGAAGATGAATTGAAACTAATGCTACGTGGTGCAGAATTAAGTGGGGCCAGAGAGAGGAAGAACAGGTAATGAGTTTGTTATGGAAGTTCAATGAGTATGTACCAATTACCTAGACTTGTGATAATTCAAATGACATACGTTTCAGGATATGATTGAAAATGTGTTAGAGATTAAGGATACTCATGTTCGTGAGGGATGACTCCTCTTGTTGATGTAGTTGCAATAGATGGCAGCGGCAGCGGCAGCCTAGTTGATTTCCATGAATTTTGGTTACCCATCAGTACTCAAGGTTTATATATTTTCACAGCTTTTTGAATGAACATTTTTCTTCTTCTTAGGTATTTGTTTGTGCTCAAAGGTTTTCATCACAGGGTGCCTGTTTTTGAGCAGAGGATTGACAACATAGTTGGTATTGCATATGCTATGATCTCCTAGATTATGTTCCAAAGGTCTGGCTGCTTTTTTTCTCTGTTTCTTGTATTTTTTCCTTTTCATTGCTTGAAAGTACTACTGTGGTGGACATGGCACATAAACCGGCCTTCTTTGTCCCTGGTAATCTTCGATGCATTCAATCTTTTTAGTTTAATACCTAAACCTTAGGCATTATTGCTCACTCGCAATAAACTTTGATGTGCAGATTCAATGTCAGTTTGGAATCTTCTTAGAGAGTTTAGAATAAGAAAGGTTCACATGGCAGTTGTTCTTAATGAATACGGTGGAACCATTGGAGTATGTTGCTGGTTGTCCTCTTCTTTACTTAATTTATCTCTCCTGCTCTCTCTTGAAGGTTGTCTAATTCTCTCTATGCAGATAGTAACTCTTGAAGATGTGGTCGAAGAGATTGTTGGTGAAATATTTGATGAAACTATTCAAAGGTAAGTTCATCCTAGTTTCGACTTGTTGCTCTTCTTCTAGGGTTGGATCTATTTTCTTAACTTAGTTTCTCACTTCTATTGTTTGAGCTGAATAGGAGGAGATTCATTTGAAAACGGGTTATATCGTGATGAGAGCCGAGGGGATTTATGACGTTGATGCCAACACTTCGATTGAACCAGTATCTGAAGAACTCAGCATAAAGATGCCAGAGGTAATATAATCTTTAGCCGTGTCTTTAGTGTGTCCTTCTAGAAAGCAGAACCGATCTTTAAGTTTGCTTGTTGACAGAATATAAAGTATTCTTTTTGTTTCCCTTTTCGCAGGGCCATCAGTATGAGACGGTCTCAGGTTTTGTGTGTGAGGCCTTTGGGTATATCCCAAAGACAGGTGAGAGTGTGACGGTAGTTCTTGAAAAGGAAAACTGAGAAAGAGAATGATGAACAGGACGATGGTAAACACGAGTGTCACGATCAGAAGGAAAAGCACCAAGTTTATAGACTAGAGGTACATAATAGCACTCCCCTTTGCACCACATTCTGCAAAACGCTTATGATATTCTCTAACAACCTTGGGGACAGATACTAGCAGGGAATGCAAGAAAAGTGAGCGCAGTCCGGTTCGAACGAGTTAATGATATGGATGAAGTGTCAGAGGCGCGAGATGTAAAAAACATGGTCCCAAGTTCATAAGAAAATAGAGCAATGAGGAAGATTCTGATGGTATCTCCAAGCCAAGAATGCCGTTTTTGAGAGCATCTAATTGCTGAAACCGAAAATATGAAGAAAGAATAATGATAAAAGGGAAAGAGCCAGAGAGGATGAACATTACTGTTGTAATTTTTCTAACTGAGAGAAGATTAGTTTCTTCTTACATTCATCAGTTGTTTTACCAATAGTGAGATATGTATCCACAAGTAACACAAATACTAAAAACAAGAGAGAAATTGAACAGTAATGAGACAGAATTTTAGGGATTTTTGGAGATACTTATGCGTATCGGCTTGGAAAATCGAAGTAAGGGTGCTCGAATGATATTCAGATTTCTCGATCAAAGAGAAGTCATACGTTATCTAGGTGGTGAAGATATATAGCCATCTGAAGCCTAGCAAACTCTGCTCCTGCACAGAGTCTTGAATCACCTCCAAAGGCCATGAACGTTTTAGAGCCAGAAAGCAATTCTTCCCCTCCATCTCCATGGATTAAACTCACATGGTTGTTCATAGATTGAGGGTCATAATGAAGAAGAGATGGAATAACCAGTACAATCCATCCTGCTGGAATTGTATACCCTGCAACCAAAAACATGCTTTTAAATAAGATCATTGGTTACAAAGTTGTAGAAATAAATGTTCATGATGCAAAAGCGAGAATCTGACTTGCCTTTGATCTCCACATCACTCACCGCCTTTCTGAACATAGCAGGTGACAAACTTCCTAAACGAAAGAGACTCATTGATAACCTGAAATTGCAGCAATCAACCAAATGGCTTAACTACTGACGGATGCGCAACAAGTTTGGATTTTATGTATACATGAATTAACAAGCAATTAATATAAGAAAACAGAAAGCTACCATGTGGGTAAAAATTCATCATGGATCTGTATTCTTTCCAAGTAACTCCAGACTCTTTATCGATTCTGTTTTGGAGGATGGTCTCATGCTCTCTCTGTTTAACATAGTTAAGCTTTAAGCATATGTTATAAAGAACAAAAAGATTCAAACTTCTCAACAACACTTATTCACTACAGAGTTCTCTTAGTAAGAATTACCTTTAAACTCCATAAGCACCTTGGGGTTTCAGCTATGAATTTCACAGTTATTGCAGTCATAGTACAAGTAGTTTCATAAGACGCAAGCAGTAAACTTAATATTAGCTCTACAGATTTTTCCTCGTTCACCGTATCGTCCTCTTTCTCCACTTCATTTATCATTGTCTCCATAAAGTCTCCATATTTTAAACATCGTCGATATTGCTTCTTCTCTCCTCTCTTGAAAATTCTTTTATCATCTTCATCACATTTCTGCGTGCCTTTACATAGGAAAGTGGATGAATGCAGAGTGTTAAACTGTTAATAACCAGACAAGTTCTATAGCTGACAAGTTATGGACAAGAGATCTTACCATAACACCATTGTAAAGAGCGTTCCAAAAGAAAGATCCAAAAGGGGACCTAACCAAATCAAAGCTGAAATCTCGAAAGTTTTCAATAAGTTTGCTCTTATGATCATCTGGACCATTTGTTCCAATATCAACTGCAAATACAACAAAAAGACATAATTTCATTAAATCAGACAAGGGGTAAGATAGACATTGATCGCTTAAAACTAGATGGAGTTAGGGCTTATTATACTTCTCCAACAGTATCTGTTATAAACAGATGTGAGCAAGAGGAACGTAAAGAACAAGACACAGATTTAACGTGGTTCACCAACACTTTCTGTTAGCGTACGTCCACGGGCAAGAGACAGATTTATTACTGGAGAAAATACAGAGATTTCAGAATACATGGAGGCTAGGTTAACAAGAGTATATATAGGAACACAAAACCCTAGTTAACCCTATCTGATTTGGCCTAAATTCATGGGCCCAATCCAATTCAAGTCATATCCAACAAATCTCCCACCTTGACTTGAATCCTCCGAAAAACAGATAGATGTTACCGGATGCACTGAGATCACAGTGCCAGATGTACCAGACTTCCTCCACCAGACAGATGTAACAGACAAACATACCAGAGTTCTCCTTGCTTCATCAGATGTATGATGCTTCATCAAGCCAGAATGCTGTATCAGATGTCAGATGCTTCATCAAGCCAGAATGCTGTGCAATGTCCGATGCTTCCAGAATGCTATATCAGATGTCAGATACTTCGCCGAGTCAGATTTGTCCACTGGACCAGATGCTCCATCAGGAGCCTGATGCATGTTCAGAGGCCTGATGTCCCTCCAGGAACCTGATGCCTTATCAGAGGTCTGATGTCCTTTCAGGACCTGATGCCTTATCAGAGGTCTGATGTCCCTTCAGGGACCAGATGCCTTATCAGAGTCTGATGTCCCTTCAGGGACCAGAGCTTTATCAGAGGTCTGATGTCCCTTCAGGGACCTGATGCCCATCAGGGGCCTGATGCCTCATCCAGAGGCCTGACTGTCCCTTCAGGGACCTGAGACCCCATCAGGGCCTGATGCCTCATCATGGGCCTGAGGCCTCATCAGAGGCCTGATCGCCCACATGGGCGATTAAACAGCTTGAGTATTCAACAAGTCTAAACAATGTTTAAACTTGACTCTGAGGAACCGGTTTAGTGAACATATCAGCAGGTTTCAGACGTCCCTATTTTCTTCACTTGAATTCGCTTTTCATTTCTCAGGAAATTGATATCTCACATCAATATGCTTGGTCCTTTCATGATGGACTTGAGCCTTGCTAAACAGATCGCACTCAAACGGTCCACAGTACACTGTAACCGATCATGATGCAAACCCAGATCGCTGATCAATCCTTTTAGCCATATACCTTCCTTAGCAGCTTCTGTCAAGGCCATGTACTCTGCCTCAGTAGTTGAAACGTGACAGTTGGCTGCAGAGTTGCTTTCCAGCTGATCACGAATTACCCAGGTAAACACATAACCATCATCGATCTTCTGTATCTACATCTCTTGCAAATCAGAATCAGAATAGCCGCAAACCAGGCTCGAAGCCTCACCTCATATATGAGGCCAACATCAGATGTACCCTTCAAATACCTGAAAAATCCTCTTCACAGCAAACCAATGTTCTTTTCTGGTTGTCCCATGAACCTGCTACAACATGACTGCATGTGCAAGATCTGGCCTTGTACAGACCATTGCATTAACATCAAACTTCCGACAGCACTAGCATAAGGAACCCGAGACATATACTCCTTTTCCTTTTCAGACTGATGAGGCCAAACATGGTAAAATGAAGATTAACAGCACTCGGAGTGTCAACAGCTTTGATGATGCATGCCAAACCTGTTAAACCACTTTTCTGAATGTAGCCTTTCTGTGACAAGAAAAGCTTCTTCTGATGTCTGTCTCTAAGGATTTCCATTCCTGGAATCTTCTTTTCTGCGCCTAGATCCTTCATCTCAAACTCAGCACTTAGCAGATCATTTTAACTTATGTATATCCACTCATCTATTTTGGCAGCTATCAGCATGTCGTCTACATACAGCACCAGAATAGATGTAAGATTCATCTCCCACCTTGCTGATGTAATGAACACAACAGTCATATGGATTCCTCATGTAGTCCAACCCATCATATAGCTGTCAAACCTCTTATACCACTGTCTGGGAGACTGCTTGAGTCCAGTACAGAGACTTGTCAACTGACAAACATGATTCCCTTACCAGGGACTTGAAAACCGTCTGGTTGAGTCATGTAAATTTCTTCCTCTACTTCTCCATGAGAAAAGCTGTCTTGACATCAAGTTGCTCAAGTTGCTAAATCCTGATTGCTGCTACAATTGCTAGCAGAGCTCTGATAGAAGTGTGTCTGACCACAGGTGAAAAATCTCATTGTAGTCCACCCCTTCTCTTTGACTGAAACCCCTAGCAACAACTCGAGCCTTATATTTGACTCCTTCTACTGTATATCCCTTCCTTTATCTTGAAGATTCACTTACCAAGTAACAATTTTTCTCCCAGGTGGTGGTGTGACCAGATCCCAGGTCTGATTTTTACTGTGAGCTTCCATCTCATCACCCATTGCAGCAAACCATTTCTCTGCATCTGTTCCGGGAAACAGCTTCCTGATAAGTGGATGGCTCGTTAAGTATCCACTTCTTCTGCAACCTTAAAGCGTAACCCGCCATATCATCAAAACAGCACCCCTGCTGTGTCCTCAACACGAATCTTTTGAGTGGTCTAACTCCAACTCTTCTTGGTTCGGTTCAGAGCGATACTATGTGGTTATCTTCTGATTCTACAGGTTCTTGCAAAACAGTTTCTGGTTGTATCTCTTGATCTCTTGTTGTGGCTGCAAATCATCGGTCTGATCCTTTATCAGCTCCACCTGTTTATCAATACTACCATTCTCTACTGCAGCTGTAGACTCTGTTGAACATCTGAGCATAGAACTTTCATCAAAGACCACATTCCTGCTCAAAATCACTCTGTTCTCTTTTATGATGGAGACAAATCATATATCCCTTGACTCCATCCCTCCTAGCCTACAAAAAATCCCTTCCTGCTCTTGGCTCCAATTTTCCTTCACTAACAATGATAATAAAGTTGCAGCCAAAAACCTTTAGATTAGAGTAGTCAGCATTTTTTACCAGACCAGATCTCTTAGGTGTTTTGCACTGCATGGTTGTGTGGCGGTCCACGGTTGATCAAGTAGCAAGCTGTACTTACTGCTTCAGCCCAAAATCTCTTTTCCAAACCAGCGTTTGAAAGCATACATCTTGCTCTCTCCAACAATGTCTGATTCATCCGTTCAGCAACACCATTTTGTTGTGGTGTATTCCTGACTGTGTGATGCCGGGCAACCCCCTGATCCTTACACAACTGATTGAACTCTGATGAACAAAACTCCAGACCATTGTCTGTCCGCAGCCTCTTGATCTTCTTTCCTGTCTGATTCTCAACCAATGTTCCGAAGCCTCATATGCCATAACTTTGTCATATCCTCCTTGTGAATCTCTGGAGATGCAACATTCGCTGAACCTGCAACTGTGGATCCTTGTAAGATATACAAAGTGCCACGTAGGTTACCCTTCAGAATCACATTAGAACCCTGACAGACTCTCAGAACTCCGTCCCCACCAGAATACTTAAAACCCTTGCTATCAAGCAAACTCACAGATATCAAATTCTTCTCCATCGACGGAACATGTCTGACATCGTTCAATGTGCAGAATCTACCTCATGTGCCCTGATCTTTGATCAACCAATCCCAACAAACTGAACTTGAAGAGCTGTTGGCCATTCTGATGCGGGCCATTTTCTACCTGAGATGTATGTTTGAGAACCATTCTCTCTTTGGACACAATATGATAGGATGCTCCAGTATCTAGAACCCACACATCAGAGTGATGAGTGTTTCATCAGCAACTAGAGCAAAATCCGTTCGGACTTGTATCATTTTTCTGCTACGCAGCAGACCCAAAACGTTTCCTTTAGGGCAGTCTGTTTTCCAATGCCCTTTCTCCTTACAGTAGTTACAATATCATCTGGCTTTAGGACCTTTGAAAACAGGCTTTCTGTT
>JALLKC010000107.1:5000-19404 GCA_024034495.1 Camelina laxa | reverse complement strand
TTCTTTGTCCAGTCTTATCACGGATTGAAATCGTCAGCCATGATTCATTTGATAGCCTGAGAATATCACTAGATTTAAAGCTGTTGTGTGTTGTGTTTGCAGGCACAATTGGAGATGATAATGTCTGCATGCAAATGGGTTAATCTAAGAGTGTCGTCTTTGAGATAACCTCCAAGAGTTTGGCTGCTTGAGAGACAATCCTTTAAAAGACAGTTCTTCCTCTACTCGTTACTATATTTTACTGAAATTAGAAGTGGGATTATATGAAAAAACAATCACAGATTGTGTCTGCTTATGAGTTTTTATTACAATAAATGCTTGCGTTACTATTACGGACAAATGTTTTTCTTTATTGTATTGAACGTAGGGTACTTTTAGTAAAACAATCAAAGAAAAACGAAATCTAGATATTACTTCTACAGTATATCAGTAACTTACTCTGGAGCATGCATAATAATTATCTACGATCAGTGACTGTCATCAGTGCACTGATCAATCACATTGAATTAAAAAGCCATGTTTGTAGGTTAATAATCTTATTCTCTGGACTTGCATGGGGGAAACTAAGACGACGTGCTTTTGCCTTGAAGCAGAAAAATTGGCACAGGCATAATTACTAGTACAACAAGGATTAACATTAGTAAAAAAAAAAAAAAATAATACTAATCGGGACTAGAAGCAAGAAAGTAAGACGACATGCTCTAGCTTTCAAGCAATAAAATATAATTCGCATAGACAATAAAATAATGAATATACCCCACGATAAGAGAGAGATTCGAATACTCTTTCAAGTTGGATTCGATCAGTAGTGTGAAAAATGTATTTGAAAATTTAAACGGGGTCAATTCCTTAAGTTTATGATATTCCTTTGGATGGTTTCTTGTGGGGCAAGATCTTGACACCGCATTCGATAATGTCGAAGTCTTGTTGGCATGTGGAGACATTTGTTCGCAAACTAGAAGAAAATATAACTAAATGTTCCCATTCGAGAACTGAGGATAGGAGGAACCCCACTTCCTTGCCATGGATACAATATGGCAGTAGGGAAGTATTGTGATTTCTTGGTTTTTATGGGAAATCACGACGCAGAACATAACTCCGGCAAAATCATTTGAAGCAGCATCCTGAGGAATGGTCAAGGAGTTACCTTTGGTTCTGTGATCGAACTCTGCTGGCACTTTTCTTCCTGGTAACACAGCGCTCCCAATCAGTTTCGTTCGTTGGATAATTGTTCTTCGTGCTTCCCCACCCAATTTGATGCAGTTGGTGAAATGGAGGAGCGCACTTCTTTGATTGCAAGGGCTAAATACTACTGTCTCTAGTGATTCACAATCATCGGCATATAGATGACAGATCGAACCAGGGAGCTCTGGCAATGATGCAAGTCTTGTGCAGCCAGATATATCAAGTACACACAGGTGATGAAGATCTTTGATGCAATCTGGAGTCGTTTCAATATCAGAGAAGCTTAGGTCGAGACGATATAAACTTGTGGGGAGATATGTTATTCCCTTGAGCTTTTCATTCTGCTGCAAGTTGAGTTCCACAAGACGACAACACGAGGCAATTGATGCAGGCACATCTTCTATCCCCGTGTTTTTGTGAGATATCTAGATATGTGATGTGTGTTGTTATGTCCAGATTGGTAACAATTAGAGTTTAGTTTTCATAACAGGATATCGAAATTCTCTTTATAACTTGGTGCTGAAACACATAAATTCGGGCTATAAAACTAGATTGGACTAGCTAAACAATGAAGGAAAATAAATCGAAGAGAGAAGACGAGCTAGATAGCTCGTCAAACTTAAGCTATCGACGGGAGCGCAGTCAATTGCTTGTCGTTTCTCTAACCGTTTATTCTCCCTTTTTGCTGATCCCTTTTTCGAATGCCGTACGCCCGTATTTATAGGAAGTCGTGTCGGTTCATCCATCGAAATGGCCAAAATACCCTTCCTTTGCTCTGAAAGTTATTTGGGTCTTTTACAATACTTACGGGCCAGGCCTTGTGTGGGAGTGAGGATCCACCCCCAACATGTGTTGAAATAATTCGAAATTTTCTGAATCTTGGGCATTCTCCCATAAAGACCGAATCAAGGGATGCCAAGTTCTTGTCAGCTGGAATGACTTGTAGGTTTTTGAAGTTAGACATCCCCAACCACTCTAGTTTATGAAGATGAGAAAAAGAGGATGGGATCTCTACCAAACTCTCGCAATAACCCAGACCCAATCTTTCCAAATTTGTAGCATTTGAAAGATCCGGAAGCTCCTTCAAATTCTTAGACCCATACAAATCCAGCTTCTTGAGATTCTTCAGGCACTAATAGAGAGAAAACCACACAATAAACTGAGAGAGAGAGAGAGAGAGAGAGAAAAAGTGCATCGATTGTATAACTTGAAGAGAAAGTAACATATATGTTCATATATATAAATATTACTGTAACAACACCAACCTGGGTTCCTTCTCATAGCCTTTCAAACTGGCTTTCTGGCATTTCTAATTCGACAAGATATTCTGGATTAAATGAAGAGGAAGACTCTTGCTTGGGTATTCGTCCCAATATAGTAACCTTAGACGACGGGGAAACTCCATCTCATCATGTATATGCATTATATCATTCCCATCATATCTACTTTTATAGACTTTGAGGAGTCGAAGATTAGGCATTCTTATAAAAAGCTCTTTCGCTTATAGAAACATCATCGATATCAAATAGATCAAGTGATATGCCGGACACAGCTCTTGTACCCTAAAACCAATATGTAGAAAAAATATTAGCACAATAGGTAGGTAGGATTTGCTTTTCTTCACCAAATGCCCCCCAAGTTTAAATGATTAAAATTAATAAACAATTAATACACGAGAGAGAGAGAGAACTTACTGTGGCATATTCAAGGACATCACAAATCTCTTGAGCATCTATTAAGATCTCGCGTTTCCAAGGCTCTTGTTTTTGAATGGCTTTTTGACCCACTCGTTGCAGTAATTTGTGCATCACTATTTCACTCCTATCCCCATATGTAGTTATGAGAGATGTGTTTTCAAGGATCTTCAACCCGTATTTTACATCCAATTCACTCTGATCAGAAAACATGGTTTCCACAAGATCACCATTTCTATAGTTGAAGAAGACTGCAATGTGGAGAAATAGCGTTTGCTCATTCTCATCTAAACTTTCATAGCCAACGGTAAGTACGTCTTCAATATCTCGATCAAGAATAGTTTCCAGCCTTCTCACAACATCTTTCCATTCGTTTTCCTTCTTCCCTAGTAAAGAAGAACCCATGACACAAAGACCCAACGGAAGCTTACCACAAAGCAATATCACACTTTTTGCAACCTCTTCAAAACCATCATGACGTGGAGACGTTTGTTTAAAAGCATATCTACACAAAATCTTGAGAGCATCTTCTGTAGATGGAAACCCCACATGGTAGGTATTGTTGATAGCATGTTGCTGCAAAAGCTCTTTGTTTTCTATGGTAACTACAATCCTACTTCCAGGACCAAACCAAGTAGTTTCTTTTGTCAAAGCCTCCAATTGCTTTACATGGTTCACATCATCAAGAATGATGAGCACTCTCTAGGCGCCTAGCTTTTCTTTTATTGCACCTAAATGGGATATTCTCTTTCCACTATTGGTTCAAAACCTTTGAAAGAAATTGTTCTTGCAAATGCAGCTTCAAACCATACTCATCAAAACCGCTATGATAGTCTCCCCCCCCCCCTCGGTCCACAAAACAGCTAAGTTGAAACCTATAAGAGAGTAAACCATGCAAAGCTCTGGCAATGGTAGTCTTACCAATCCCAGCAGAACCAGAGATTGCAGCCATCTTAACTTGAACATTATCCAAATCTAGCAAAGACTCCACTTCTCTCAAATGAGCGTCAAGTCCCACCATGCCATCAAAATCCCTAGACGGTGTAGCAGCATTCAGTTTATTTAAAACGTCTTTGGCAATCTTCTCAATCATTATAGCTTTGTTGTCCCTAACAAAAAGAGAGAGAAAAAAACGTTACTATGACTTTACTTATATTTTGTTTATATTTTGCATATGTTTTTCTTATTTTTTATTAATACTTATTCAACATTTCAAAAAACCAAAAAATGACTAATTTGCTGCCATATATAACAATCACACCTACAATTTATATTTATATAGAATTTAATGTAAACTATACTCAATGTATCAAAAAATCTAATAATTTCTATATATATAGATGATTTTATCGTAGTCACAAAATAGTATAAATATATAAATAATTAAAAATACATATCATCTACGTATGTTATGGGTAACCATCTAGTCATTTTTAACTTTTTAAAAAACAAAACTATTTTTTTCTGCCCTAAGCCTATGTAAAACTAAGCATGACACATCTCATCAAAACACCAGCTCGACAAAGCGTACTTCTTTGATAGCACAACGATGGAGATCCTAGATTTTCTAATCGCTTGCGTGAGTGCAGGAGCAATTATCTCGCTTCTCTCTATCCCTTGGTCATCGAACTTCGTAATTCCGTTAGAGTTAAACTGCTTGCGCAAGTGAGTGAGAAATGTTTTACGAACGCCGGGACCGTGGAAGCTACAAGAGTTTCTACAACCCAAGATAACGGCGAGAAAATAACAGAGTTTTACAAAATGGTGACGCGAGACACATCAATGGTTGCTACCAAAGCTGTCAATCAGTTGATTGGAAACAGTGAAGCGTTTTTAGAAACCCTTCTAGTTTTATTGAGATAAGTCCTTACAAACCTGTAGGCACTTTTGTCTTCTCTACAGAGACAAAATTGATTGTAATGAACAACTCAAACTCAGACGCCGTTCTTCAAATGTTGTTTTACACATCTTAGTCTGGCGGCGAACAAGAATGGTCTCTAAATCCCTTTCGAAGCATTACAGATCACCATGGCTAGCTATGAGGAACTGGTACAGTCACTTGGGATTAAGTTTTTTAATCACTTGGAACTCCATAATTTGTCTCTCGATGGCGAAGACTCAATAGGCTCTGCGCTCAATGACCTTGGAGTGGTAAATCAATCTTATTACTCTCTTTTTTTTAATTTGTGCAGCTCCATAACTCCTCCATCCTTGCATGTTTTTGCAATTATTCATGTTCCATTTAAACCATGAACTTTGTTGAACGCCATTTAAAACATCAACTTTCATTGACTATGAATTTTTAGACATCAAGTCAAAATGGACTTGATATTATGTCTGCTAACATGTGTTACTTAAAGCGATCATCAAGACAAATATAAGGATCAAGATCACTAGCACAAGGTGCATCACAAGTATATCATAGAAAAACCTAGGATCTAGAATAAAGTGATCAATCCTTCAAACTCAAATGTAGTATCCCAATACATGAAAAAATCTCAAGACACAAACAAAATGACACAAAAGACAAGACAAAAACTGAGTATGAAGCGAAAGACAAAAGATGCTAAATGCTAAAAGCACCATATATCACTTGTTTTGTTAGCATATTTAATGGCATGTTGAATTTGGCTTGGTTTTCAAAACTTGATTTCTAAAAAACTCCAGTTAATGAAAGTTAATGTTTTAAAAGGCAACAAAGTTCATGGTTTAAATGACATTTTTCTTGAGTTAAGACCAACTCCAACTCCTCTCCATTTTCATCTCCAAAATGGAATTTGGAGTCAATTTTGCTCCAACCCATCTCCATTATATATCTCTAAAATAGAGATCTCCATTTTTTTCTCTATATTTGGAGACTTCCATTTCTATTTTACACTAAAATTTGAAGATCTCTATTTTTAAGTCCAAAATGGAGTAGGGTTGGAGAAAAACCCATCTCTAAAATGGAGTTGCTCTATTTTGAAGGAAAAAATGGAGAAATGGGTTGGAGATGCCCTAAGACTTTCATCAAAACGACGTCGTTTTTGTACTAACAAATAATGTTATGTTTTTTCGTTTTTTTACTAAAGATAACGTTATGTTTTTTTTTGGCTTGGTCAACAAAACTTCATGTTTAAAACAGTTAGTCAAAGAAAGTTATTTTAAATGACCTACAACAAAGTTCATGGTTTAAAATGGCCAAGAATTTGAAAATTCATGGTTTAATTAACATTTTACCTATTCATTTTTTATATTTATGTTAAAAAACAAATTAGTTATGTTTTCACCCCGGTAAAAATAATTTCTATGTCCGCTTATGGACATAACCATACATTAGCCCAATACTAACCAGAGACTCTTTCCATTTGGCGTGGTTTTTCCTCACTAGGTTGCCAAGTTCACTGTATTTATCCATCACAGACCTAATCGAACTGCTTAAGCTCTCCTTCGAAAACCATCCTGTTTCCTCTTTTTCACCTCTACGGAGACCTCGAGTTCCTCACTTATCAGTCTAGTGTTAAATATTTGTTCACCCAAATGTGGAATAAACACTATTTGGCAGTCATCCACTAGAGCCTCCCACATTGACCCAAAACCGCAATGACTCACAAAGCAGCCTATCGATGGATGAGCCAATATCAATGGTTGATGCACCTATCCTCCCCAAACAACTCCACGCCCCAACCGTCTCTTCGAACCCGTTTGGTAAGGCTTCTTGGATTGTCGAGGAGCCTTTTGGTGGCTTTACCGCTACAAGAAATGGTAAACCTGTCAGCTCCATTCCTGAATAGAGTTCTTGGAACTGATCCTTTTCAAGAATGATTTGGCTGCCCAATGCACAATATACTACTGATCCTGGTTCAAACCGGCTCAACCACTGCCTCCATTGATCTTCAAGTGGTTTACTATTTTCCAGCTCAGGAAGCATTGGATCTGTCAAGAGAACGTCTCTTTGAAATTGGCTTTCGATGAAATCGCAGAATTTTCCTTCCATCTCTCGGCAAGTCCTTATAAATGACATCGCAGTTTTTAAGTCATATCATGATCCGTTCGTAAAACGTAGTGTTATCTCCAAACGGATGTGAGAGGAAGGAAAGCAATTGGTTTCTTGTCCCTGAAGCAACACCTTAGATGAAGGATATCCAGGTGGAGGAAGAGCCATATCATCTGGACTACGACCGGGGACAAAAACGAGATAGCTACACATGCTGCGGATATTTCACACTCTTGGCTCCACACTCTCTAGATATTTCCGGAATCCAGTGAGCAAAATCGAAGAAAACAAGATCCGGTTTACCTATAGAAACCGCTTCTTCGACCTGATGGCGTGTCCGATCCGTAGCCGAGGCGAGAAAACTCCCTAAAGAGATTGGTATATCCAAGGTTGTCTTCGCGCCAGCAGGGAGCCATCTACGGATGGGATGATAAGAGTGTGAAAGAATATGCAGTCTGGAAGAGATTGAAGGTTCAAGTTGCTTCATAGGTTTCTTGGGAAGCAAGAACGTATTTTGTGCCCTTTCTCAGCTAGTTTGTTAGCCAGATGCAAAAAATTGCAGTCATGTGACCAAAACCGAACCATGGGAACATAAAAGCATGAACTTTGACATCATCTTAGTTTGTGTTACTTAGTTTTTTCTTCTGTTCTTGTTCTAAGGTTCTATGTTTCTGTTTATGAGAGACCTCAGTTACAGAGATGACCTGAAGTTTAGGAGGGTACTGCCGTACTGGTATGAGTTGAATGATTCAAGTTTGTTACGAAATATGTCAAATCTTCAGTTTTAATTAATATCTATTTGTTTGACAAAAAAAAATAATACTTTGTTTTATACTAATATATACGACTGTACGTAGTTTATGTTAATTAATTACCGGACATTTCTCCCTAATCTATGGTATAATCATACAACTTAACAGCAAAATATGGGAAATTGCAAAGATCATGCATGACATTCAAACTAATCAGGTTGTTTCTTTTTTTTCTATTTTTTTTTTTTAAGAATATGCCAACTCTACAATTTCAAAAATAATAATAATAAAAATTCCTTCTTTTTTTCTGGTCAATGGTTATATTGAACATTTTCTCAATTCGTTGCGGGAAAATAGAGTCGAACTCTCATCATGATCATGATCAAGGAACTGACTGAAAAATCAATAAAAGTATTGGCGTCTAATAATAATGTTTCTAAAAACCCCATTACTGTATATTCTCAACTAAAAAAAAAGAAAAATACCATGAAAGAAATAAATAGAAATTGGATACTATAATTCTTAACAGAAAATTAATTGTTGAAAGACTTTTAAAGCACACTGTTTTTACGATTTAGATAGAGATATGTAAAACATGAATTTTGAATAATTATAAACTAGAGTGCTTACGTGCATTTTATTAACAAAAGTTTTTAGCAGATTCTTCTTCTGTACCCTCACGAAGAAGGAGGACTTATCCACAACAACTGCAAAGAGGTCGAGTAGCACCACTGTGGGACATATTTTCCATGTCAGGTTCGGGTGTTCCTAGCTTCATATAATAGAAATCTCCAAGAAGTACACAATCAATATGGAGACTGAGTCCACACTCATCACAAGTATAGTAACACACACGCGGATCTGTCTTTGTCTCACAAATATCACACCACAAGTCACCGGCGTCGTTTACATAGAATCTTGACATAGTGATAGAAAATGATCATCACACCTGTGTTTTACCTTTCTTGGTAAAGTAGCGCACCTCATGCATAAAGAGTATTCATCACAACCGTACAATGTAAGGGATTATCACCTAAATCTGTGACACAACCACATTGTCGGGAACTTTTGCAAGGTAAAATATAAGGGATGTCGTGAAGATCATGTTGAAACGGTTCCGATACAGAACTACACCGAACATCATACCATACATAACCTTTGCAATCTTCATGATGACACTCGTACATGAAACCATCAGTTATGGAATCACAAGATCTACAACGAAGATGATCACTGTCTCGATCAGTCAGTGTCAATGAGAGTTTATGGTTGTGCAATGAATGTCGTTTTTCGAGTAAGATTAGCACACGTTTCGTGAAGGATGAAATCACACTCCACGCATTTGTAGCACGGATCACCGTTGATGGCAAGAATGCAACACCGACAACGCATGTTAACATTATTTGTAACATAATTCTCATCCAACCTGAGAACGATATCTCCTTTTTCATTAATTACCTTGAATGGATCTTCGATTTCTTCTACTTTTCAGGCACATCTTCGAGTTCTAACCCATCCCACACTTCACTTCTTGTTGCACATTTTGAATGAACAGTAACTAGGACAACGAGAACATTCATAACCTCCGTAGGCCCAATTAATCTTCTTCGACAAAACTCCACACTCTTTATCTCCTTCTCCTTGACCAAGATGAAAAGTATGAGAGACACGATGGTTATGACGGTTTATGCTTATGACTCGCGGTAGACTCTGATACAATCTTGTGACCATCAGATTGCACTCAAGACATACATAAGGATTGCGGTCGGTCTTTTCACACCACATGCATTACAAGTATAGGTGACTAGCCTTAACAAGAGGGTGAGGCTATGCTTTGGTGCTTAGATTGCAGAATTTTGAGTGGTGGTGGTTTTTCTATACATCTTATATCCATGCTAATGTTGCATAGCGTGCAACTAGCAAACGTACTCATAAGCTTACATCGATAAAATGATTATGAGTACTATTATTAGTTGGTTAATTATGTTGTTTTTATTTCAAATTAGCTGGCAGTGCGAGCTGCATCAATTACCATTTAAATGAGTTCCAGAGAAATTATGTACACATGAGAGAGAGCTCTCCCAGACAAATATTAAACTCAATCTCTGCTTCTGTTTCTTTTTTTTTAAAGTCTTCTACCGATGTCGAAGTATTTCACCTCTCCATTTCATGATCATCCTTTATCATCTCATCATGATTCTGTTTTTGCCTTGATTTCTTGCCCCTTTTCTTGCATTCCTTTATCCAAAGACTAAAGAGCCAGTCGCATCACCTATCATTGCTCGGAGTGCCATTTGATAGTACACATGGAATGAGCCGAAGGCTTACTCGGTCAGCCCTTTTTTGTGCAATCACATTCTCAAGATTCTTCTTTTTAAACGCTATCCACCACTTAACTATAGTATTAGGTGAGTACCGTTGCATTTTTATCGATGTAAGCTTATGAGTACGTTGCTAGTTGCACGATATGCAACATTAGCATGGATATAATCATATAACAAATATGAAGGCAACCGCATTAGGTGGTAATGTGGTTGCCTCATATTTGTTTATATTACTCTTTCTTTAAAATAGAAAATGTTTTAGCTAAAATCATAAACAATTAAAAGTTCAATAAATCATAAACAAGTTTTATAATCTACATACAAATTTCTTATTTTCTTTTTACTTTTTTTTATATTTTTGTTTATTTTTCTTCTTTCTTCTTCCTTGGTATTTCTTTTTTTGTTTGTTTAATATTCTCTTATTCTCTTTATCAGTGATTGTTACTATATTATTTTTTGAATATTTATAAGTTTATATTTTTCATTCTATTCTTTATTCTACTTTTCTTTTGTATTTATATGGATACAAGTTAATTAATGTCAAAAATCTTTTCTTTTTTTGATTCTGACCCCGAGAGTTATTTCTTCAATCTCTATTCTTCTGCCCATAATAGTATTGGGATTTATCCTGATTTTGTGCTCTCATTAGCAAGTGACAAGGTCGAATCCATTTTATCTAATTATTTTTATGGATAGTTTTCAGGAAATAAAAAAAGCATTAAAGTGAATTGTAATCAGAAGTCTTTGGTCTTTGTATTGTGAGAACCTTTTGAATCATTGTACTACTTGATTCAAAAGGTTCTTGATAATTACTACTAAAACTAAATTAGATTTCTTAACTTATACGAAGTTAGAGTTAGATATAAATGCTATTTTTTATTTAGATTGGATTCCTTTTTTGTTTGGTACTTTAATTCGATGTAAAGGAACCATAACTATGTAAACCTATTCCTAAAAGATTGACGCCAAAATAGCATATCCAAATTAAAAGAAAACCTATCGAAGCCACAAGGGCAGAATTTATACCCCTACCATTCCTATTCGTTTTAATATGTAAATAAATTGCGAATACAGTCCAAGTAATAAATGCCCAAGTTTCTTTTGGGTCCCAGTTCCAATATGAACCCCATGTCTCATTAGCCCAGACAGCTCCTGAAAGAATGCCGACGGTTAAAAAGATAAATCCAAGACTAATAATACGAAAACTCCAAAAATCTAATTGTTGAATCAGTTGATACCTATAATAATTTCTAGAAAAACTAAAATTAATGTTTTGTTGTAGTAAAATAGAATTTCTTTCATTTATGTAGTAAAGTACATCAAAAGAAAAAAATTCATTTAATAAAAAATTTTTTTTTATATTCTTTTTCCAAAAAGAAAAAGTAGGTCCGACTTTGCGAAATGTAATCACTAGAAGAGCTATTGATAATAATGATCCGCATAACAGAGCGCCATAGCCTAATATCATCATACTTACGTGCATCATTAACCACTGGGACTGGAGAGCTGGTACTAATATTGCAGACTGAGGCATTTTGTTTAAAAGACCTGAAGTAGCAAAACCCTGAATAAAAAAAGCACTTGGCGCAGTTATTGCGTTTAAGTTATTTTGTTGTTTTTTATTAAAATAGGAAACCATATGAATAAGTGAAAAAGCCCACGCAAGAAAAATTAATGATTCATATAAATTACTTAATGGAAAATGTCCTGAATAAATCCAACGAGTGAATAATAATCCTGTTATACCAAAAAACGTAATTATGATTCCTTTATCTGATGAATCAAAAAATCCTATGATTTCATCTAAATTAACTAAAAAAGTTAAAAAATAAATTGTCAGTACAATTGAAACGACCGAAAAAGATATATGAGTTAATATATGCTCTAAAATTGAAAAAATCATAAAAAATTTGTTAAAAATTAATAAATTAATAAATTAATACTAGGTTTTACCCGGTTTTATAAAAAAAGTCGGGTATTATTTTGATTATAAAACTTATAATATCTCTTTTAGAAGATCTTATGCCGCTACTCGGACTCGAACCGAGATGCTCTAGCACTGCTTCCTAAGAGCAGCGTGTCTACCAATTTCACCATAGCGGCAACTTGTTCAAAACAATATTAACAAGTTTTGATTCAATCGTCGAGATTCAAATTTAAATAAAGAAGCCCATTGATTCAAATTTCCAATTGATTAAATCAATTAAAACTTTTTGAAATAGGTATTCGGGTTTTAATTCAATTAAGATCTTTTTTTTATCTGAGTTATTTAAAATTATTTAAATTCACCTTTTGTCCTTTATATTTTTTCTAGAATACAATGAAAAATATAACTAAATTCAACTTTAACCCAAAGACAAAATTCGAAATGCTCTTTATCATTTTTTTTCATTTATATGATAACAAAATGCTTTTTCGAAAAATAAAAATTTCTTCAAAACCTTTAGACATTTTAAATAAAATTAGATTTTCCTAATTGCTCGAGAGAAATCAAAAAATTCTCAAAATATTTTTTATGTATCTTTTTATATTGTACAAACATAAGATTTTTGGATCACTTAAAGTAATTAATTTAAAGATCTTTTATTTCCTCATTAAGAGGAAATAAAAGATCTTTTTTTTTATTGTATCAAGATAGTGGTGGGGAAAATACGAATCCCCCTTCTAAAAAAAATGTGAACCTTTTTTTTTTCTTTTGGTTCCTTTTTTTTTTTTATATGTATTTTCAAAAATTGGTTTTTTTTTAGTTAGGCTAATTCTAATTATTATAGTTTTTTTATTTATTTTGCTGTACAAAAAAACTTTTTGAATTACCTGTAGAAAGTGATTTCCCTAACGAAAAAGCTTTCAACGCTGTCCAATATCCCTTCCTTTTCCAAATTTTTTTACGAATACGCTTTTTAGAGATAGAAGTACGTTTTTTTGGAACTGCCATTCAAAAATGAAAAAAAAATTTTCAGTGGTATAATTGGATGTCAAAGACATTTATTATTCTATTCTTTCGTACTCCATATCGAGTTATTTTTTTTTATTATATATTATATTATTTTCAAAACAAAAAAGACATTCAAAAGTTTCAAATCCAACTGTTTTTTTTTTACTTTTTTTTTAACGTTTGAAATCCGTACGAGAAAACTCATTTAAGTAATCTATACTGATATATTATATTATCAAAAAATATATTATATTATCAAAAAAATTATAAGATTTCTTCACATCATATGTAAAAAAAAAAGCTCGCTTAGTGTACTGGAAGACAATCACTAAATTCCACGATGCAAATCCATTCCTTAACAATCCTAAAAAATCAAACTCAAATAACTTTGTTTTAGGTAAAGTTTTTTTTATATAATTAATATTAAGTATTTTTTATCGTGTAAATCTTTGTTCTATTCTTAATATATGTATATAAATTATTGTAATACGGAATTAGAATTCACTTTTTCTGTATCTGCATAAAATAACAATAAAATTTTATTTATTTATATTTATTTAGTAGTAATAAAAAAAAAGACAAATAATTTTTTTTACAGTAACATAGTAATATTTTTAATCACTTCTAATTTTTTTTTATTTGAATATATATTTCTTTTCAAAGATTTATGAAGGATTATTGGAAAACATTTCTATTTAGGTTTAAAATTGCGTACTTTTTTTATTGTCCCCTTTGAAAAAAAATATATATATATACAAACCAGTGAATAAGAAATAATAAATTTAATAATAAAATAAAAAGGGTTTTTTATTTTATGGAACATACATATCAATATTCATGGATCATCCCTTTCATTCCACTTCCAGTACCTATTTTACTAGGAGTTGGACTTCTACTTTTTCCGACAGCAACAAAAAACCTTCGCCGCATCTGGACTTTTCTTAGTATTTTTTTTGTTAAGTATAGTTATGATCTTTTCATTCTATCTATCTATTCAACAAATTTTTATAAGTTGCATTCATCAAAATGTATGGTCTTGGACCATAAATAATGAATTTTCTTTTGAGTTCGGTTACTTTATCGATCCACTTACTTCTATTATGTCAATATTAATTACAACTGTTGGGATTTTGGTTCTGATTTATAGTGACAATTATATGTCGCATGATCAAGGATATCTGAGATTTTTTGCTTATATGGGTTTTTTTAATACTTCAATGTTAGGATTAGTTACTAGTTCTAATTTGATCCAAATTTATTTTTTTTGGGAATTAGTTGGAATGTGTTCGTATTTATTAATAGGTTTTTGGTTCACACGACCTATTGCAGCGAATGCTTGTCAAAAAGCTTTTGTAACTAATCGTGTAGGAGATTTTGGTTTATTATTAGGAATTTTAGGTCTTTATTGGATAACTGGCAGTTTTGAATTTCAGGATTTGTTCGAAATATTCCATAATTTAATTTTAAATAATAGAGTAAATCTCTTATTCCTTACTTTGTGTGCATTTCTATTATTTGTAGGTCCTATTGCTAAATCC
>JALLKC010000106.1:0-15072 GCA_024034495.1 Camelina laxa | reverse complement strand
GATAATCTTCAACTTTGAGCTCCACACTTGGGAAAAAGGCAATTGATGCTTGCTAACCAAGAGCTCACCACCATTCAAGAAGGAGCAACATTGACTTTTGGCCAGCTGAGGAGCACTTGTTTGATGGAGTAGTTCAACCTAGGGTTGAGGAAGCTGGGAATGCACAAGTGGCTGATGGGGAGGAGCAGTTTTACCTTTGAGGATTATGAGCCCAACCAAGGGATAGTAGAGGAGTGAGGGAGAATAGCCAAGAGTTGACACTTTTGCAAAGTGAACAAGTGGCAAGGGAAGAGGTTTGATAAGGCTGAAGAAGAAGGTGACCAACATGCTAAGTCATTCAAGGGTTAAAGAAGGAGATTGCTGAGTTGAAGAGTGGGAATTCATCACCTACCCCATCAAGCCCTTTGAGGAGAAGTAAGCTCACTAGAGCACTTTCAGAGTGCGAACCTGTGGAACCAGCTAGGGCTTCAATGTAATAGCCAGATAGAGGAAGAGAGCTCAAAGTACCCGAGAACAGCAGCTTTTCGAGGCCAGCTCGACCGGGTCCTCGACGGCCGCCCACGTCGCCGATGCACCACCCGACGTACTCGACCGAGCTTCCAGCCCAGACACACTATGGCTTTCCAGCTCCAGCTGCTATTCCAGGTTACCCTCCCATCCACCCCAATACTTCATGGATCCAGCACTCTTACCAGCAGTTCTTCCAGCAGCACAGGACAGAATTGTGGCATCCGCAGTCGCAGCTTCGACCCCACTTCGGACACGACTCGACCGAGTCGCACGGTCGATGGCCATCGTCAAGCTGCCCAATCTCCATCTCCAAGTCACCAACAGACCCCAACTACACCTTTGATAGCATGCAGAGGATGTGGACAACTTCTTCTCCAATCCTTAAGGTACAATATCACCTTCACTTGTAAATATCATTGCATTTCATATTTGTGTTTTGTTTTAGTCTTGAATCCTCAAACAAATTTCTTTCACACAGGGACTGTGTGATTTAAGTTTGGGGGAGGGTTTGAGATAGCATTTGACATTGTGTTTTGTGATCTTATTTCAAATTTTTAGCATCATCATATTAGTATTTGCATAGCATCTAAGGCATAGAAAAACCATAAAAATTTGAAAAATTTTGAAAAAATCTTTATAAAAAAAAGAGTGTTCATGTAGTTTGCATTGCATATTAGAATTTTGTTTAGCATGTTTATGTAGGATCTGTATAATATTTGCATTAGGGATCTATGATGAGTATTTCCTTGTTAGCTTGCTCAATTCACTAGACTAGGATCAATGCCCAAGTTAATAGTACTTTGATGCTAGTTGAGTGGTTAGAAGCATAAGATTGAACCAGCGCTTGAATTCCTGCATTGTATTTGGTCTATATTGAAGCATGTTGTGATTTGACACCATTTCCTATCTATAAGAACCTAATATTGACTTTCAATTATCAATGTGTGCATTGCTTTAAACTCATGGATACCATATACATATTTGGATCATCTTTCTCCTTTTTACCACTCTTGTTGATCCAAGTAGCTGATTTCCTCATTAAGAATCAGTTTCCCTACCCTTAACCAACCCTTCTTTCAAGCCTTGTTTATTCTTGTGTGTGTGAGGCCTATTTTGGGATTGAGCTTGGTAGAAAGTGTTAGGTTTGAACTGACAAGAGTAAAGCCTTGTGTAGTTCTAGTTTGCACTTTTCAAACTAGATAGGACTAGGTGGTTCACTTGTTGGGTTTGGGACTTGGCTGTTATGAAAGAAAAAAAAAAAGAGAAAAGAAAGAATAAGGGTAGAGTCTTTAAGAGGAGATTGTGTTTAAGCAAGGTCTAGTGAAAGGATGGGAAAAAAAATTGTTGAAGATGGTTCTAGTTAAAGAAAAGAAAAGAAAGAAAAGAAAAGTCTAGCAAAAAGCTTGTATGTCTTAAGAATAAGAAGAAAAGAGAACCATAGCAAATAGTAAGAATCCCCATCCCACTAGAAAGATCAAATAAGAAACCTCTCCTAAGACTTGAAAACCAAAAGAGAAAAGGGTGAAAGAGAAAAGAAGAAGTTAAAGGGTAGCACTAGGATCATTTGGGTTTAGATTGCTAGGATAAACACTTTGGGTACCTTTGGGTAGACAAGGTTTTATTCTTGTATGTGTCTAGGTGTTCTTACCTTTAGCATTCTTCTAAAGCTCAATCCATTTTTATGAGAGAACCTTGATATTGATAAGCCCCACTCTAAAAAAGAGACCATCATTGTCTCAAAGCCTTTACCTCCAAGCCAAATGAGTTTAAGCATTGCATAGAATTGATTCATGTTCTTGATTAATGAATGTTAAAGGAAATGGTTGATTTGAATGCATGTGGATATCTAAGGCTCAAATCAGTAAAGGTTGTGATATGCTTGTCTAAAGTCTTTAAGTACAGCTCATTCAACTTGCATCATAGTACTAGTAACTTGGACATTGATTCTAGATGGTCTATTTGCAAGCTTTAGGAGCTGAGATCCCACTTTCAAACCTCACTTACCTTCTTATGTCTTGCTTATTTGCTTGAGGGCAAGCAAAGACTAAGTTTGGGGGTGTTGATGTTCATATATTTTACCCTGTTTTCCCTTAGTATATTCACATCTTTTGCATCTTTTGCTATCCTTTTTCACCATTATTGCATAGCTTTAGGACTAATCATGCATTAGAGTTTAGTTGCATTGCATTTGCATCTTTTCATGCATAAACAGGTGATTTTGAAGCTTAAGGAGCATGGAAGCAATGCTGAGGAAGAAGTGAAGCAATCATGAAGGGAAAGCAAGAGAGTTAAGGCTGAAATAACAAGGTCCGGAGTCCAACTCGACCGCACACTCGACCAGACACTCGACCGTGTGCTGAGGAGGACTCGACCGAGTGGAGAATGCACGAGAGAAGCCAGCTCGACCTGCCACTCGACCGAGCACAGGTCGAGTTGACCGAGCCGTTGACTATTTTGTCTTTTAGTATTTTTAGGGATTCCACTCCCCTCCTATATAAAGCCTTGTACCTGCAGCCACAAAAGTGTGCAGCTTTTTAGATATTCTCTAAACCTAGTATTTTACCCTTTTGGGGAATTATTCTTTTTGCTTTTTTATATTTCTTAGATCTTGTACTTGAAAAAGACTAAATTCTTCAATATTGTTGGTTTCATAACTTTCTTAATATTGACAATTCGAGTTTCATTTTTTTTTCAATATTGAAGATCTCTGTTTTATTTTTCTAGTGATGCAAGTTTCATTATTTTCTGGGTTTTTGACTTTGTTCACCATGTGTTCTTGTGAGTAGTTTGCTTAGGATCTTGAGGATGGGTTAGGCTGGGTTGATCTTGTGGTTTGTTTGATTTGGTCAAGCTTGATTGTTGTAGATCTCTTCTAGGCTAGATGATCTTAATGCTGATCCTATATCTGAGAAGGTAGGGTTTGATTTCAAGCATCTTAGCATCACACCAATGTCTAAGGAGCATAGATAAGGCTAGATCTAGAGCTTACCATTAGGCTTGCTAAGAGATTAGAGGTCTTGTTTGGTTTGAGATGTATTGCTTAATGCCTGCTTGTGTAGATTCTTTACTATGTGAGAGCAAGTCTAGAAATGCATAGGTTTGATTGTTTCTTGCCATGAGAGTGGATTAAACATGTCTTAGAATAGTATGTCTAGAGATTAGCTCAAAGTTTGAGGTTTGTTGACCAAGTTAAATAACTACAATGATTAGTTCAGCCCATGAATCCCTCCTCAGGACCTTCTTTGTTTATTGATATCTTAGTCTTAATCATGTTGCTTGATTGTTGTTTGATTCGTTTTTGCATTGCTCTGTTTTTATTGTGTTGCTCTGTTTTCACGTTTAGTCTAGCTCGACCCTGTACTCGACCTACACTCGGTCGAGTGCTTGCTCGAGTTCTCCCCCAAGAGCTTGTGTTTATGATTTGTGATTGTCTTGTTTCATTTCTGCTGCATTCATTTAGTTTTATGTTCATTGCTTGTCTTGCATAGGTTATTTCTTGCATTATAGTAGTTTCTATTCCTGTTTTAGCTTCATTACTGTTACAATCATTCTGTTCATTTACATTCAGCATCTAGTTCTTGTAGTTTTATTTTCTGCACTTTGCATTTTAATCATAGGATTGTTAGTGACAAACATCCTTTACATCTGGCTTAAATTAGATCTTTATGCATATCTTGACTGTTCACAAACACTCAGATTGGATTGACACTTCTTATACTGCAACTGCATAAGGGGAATTGAAACACCTTACCATCCATCCATTCAAATCTCATTGCATACATTCACTTTCACCACCATAAAATACATGTTTCAAGAGAAAGGGTTGGTTTTTTGTCTCTCATAGATAAAAAGAGAGAGGGTTGATTTTCTTCTCTTAGATCTACACAGGTGTTGTGTTAGATAGAAAAGAGAAGTTTCAGATTCATTCTTAGTCGGGATCAATCCTATTGGGTAGAATAGGTTGAGTAAGGGCCGAGACTAATTGTATCATTGTAAGAGATAAATTTTGTTAATAAGATTGAAGAGAAAAGCGTTGGCTTGGCGCGTTCCAAGTGTGAATCAGTGTGTTGTGCATCTCTATACCCTTACAGATGATAGAGTTGGAGGAAAGCCTGAGACTTTCTGCTCTAGAGGCAGAGAAGTTTAAAGAAGTTGAAGAGAAACTGAAGATTTCAGATGAAAACTTCTCTAAAACAGATGCTCTTTTGTCTCAAGCTCTGTCCCAAAACTCTGTTCTTGAGATGAAATTGAAATCTCTTGAGGAAGTATCTGAACCAAAATCTGCTTTGATATGGGCTGAAGAGGAAGTAAATAAGTCAACTAGTCAGATGCAAGAATACCAAGAAAAGGTTACTAAACTGGAAACTTCTCTGAACCAATCAGCGGCAAAAACCTCAGAGCTTGAAGAAGATTTGAGAATTGCTTTGCAGAAAGGTGCAGAGCATGAAGATATTGGAAATGTGAGTACCAACGCAGCGTTGAACTACAAGGTCTGTTCCAAACATCTCAGTCAAAACTAGAGGAAAAATTGAAAGACTCAGAAGCATTACAAGCGAAAAACACTAGTCTTGAAGCTGCTCTAATCGTTGCAATGGAGAAAGAGAGTGAACTGTCAGTAAATCTTAATGTTGTGACAGAGAAGCTGAAATCTGCTGATGATAGACTTGAGAAGAAGCAAGCAAGAGAGATAGATTTAGCTACCACAAAAAGCATAGAGCTTGAAGCTTTGCATAAACACTCTGAGCTTAAAATTTTAAAGGCAATGGAGGATTTCAGTAGCAAAGACACAGAGGCTAAGTCTTTGACTGAGAAATCAAAAGATCTCGAGGAGAGAATAAGATTATATGAAGAGAAATTAGCTGAAGCATCTGGTCTATCGCTCTCTTTGAAAGAAGAAATCGACCAGTCGTCCGCAGAGAATGAATTACTAGCAGATACAAACAACAGAAACTTGAGGGATATCTAGAATCCGAGAAGGAAACTGCGAATGAAAGGCTTAATCAGAGAGACACAGAAGTTAAAGACTTTGAGTACAAAGTTGAAATCCCATGAAACCTAATCGAGGAGCACAAAAGGCAGATTCTTGAAGCATCTGAAGTTGCTGATACAAGAAAAGTTGAGCTAGAAGAGGCTCTCTTGAACTGAAGAACCTCGAATCTACAATAGAAGAGCTTGAGAAAGTAAATGGAGATTTGCCTGAAGTGAATATGAATCTGAACCAGAAACTAGCAAATCATGGGTCAGAGACTGGCGGTTTTCAGGCAATGCTCTCTGCTTTAGAGGCTGAGAAAGATCAAACAGTCAAAGAGCTTCAGACAGCTATAGAAGATCTTACAAAACAACTTACTTCTGAAGGAGAGAGATTACGATCACAGGTAGACATATACATTCCGAAAATCTTAAAATTTAAGTATTAATAATGAACCATCTGATCATATGAAAATAATGACATTTTGTTCTGTTGTAGATCTCTTCCCTAGAAGAAGAGATTAACCAAGTCAATGAGATATATCAAAGCACAAAGAATGAACTCATAAAGCTTCAAGATATACTGTAATTACGTTATGCTTGTTATGTGATTTAGCTGCTCTGCTGATGAATGAATATATATATTTGGATTTAACAGCTGATAAAACCATATGTATCTCAGTGTCCTATACAAGTGAACACAAACTAGTCACTGAAGCTTCCAAGTAACCATCAGGAGATAGAGGTCAAGGGGAGTGGGAAGCTGCTGCGGACATAATGGAAGGGAACGAAATCATGTGACATAATAGCAGTATAAAGAGTCACTACTAATCTGAGTGTGAAGCTTTGCAAACACTAGTAGTCAGCATAAGTTGCATATGTTAAAATTGTTACTTTTAGTAGATTAATAAACATAAGTTGATGATCACTATGAATCAGTACTGGAACAGAGTTGAAAAACGAAGGAGGATGTTGTAAGATACTTGTCAAGCGTTATGCAAAATCCCATATAAATAAAGTAAACTTGTATGAAAACTTCATTAGGCATCACAGTTTTAAGCAAGAAAGGACTAAACAATGTGTATATTTCGAAAATAATAGACAAAGATTGGTTGAATTAAGATATAACAACAACAACAACAACAAGAAGAAGACATTAGGTTCTTACAGCTACCAAATAAAACAAGATGTTCCTTCAACTCTTCTTTCAATTTGCTTTCAGTCAGCCTTCTGATTTGGAATAGCTTGTAGTTCGTGCTGTCCATCGCGCAGGCTTTCTTCCTTTGGCCCTTAGACTGCTAGGGTCGTTTTAGCTGGTAAAGGTCGAGAAAATTGGTTAGCTGCACTGCTCAAACTCAAAGCAAAGCTAGGTGGAAACATAATGGAAGTGTGGAAACTTATGGAACCATCAGGAGATAGAGGTCAAGAGGAGTGGGAACCTGCAGCAGACATAATGGAAGGGAACGAATTATCCGAAGACGAGACATAAGAGCCGTATGACGAGTCACCTGTACCATTTCCCTTTCATCTGATATGTTTCTTTGACGATAATATGAGTGTGAAGCTTGCAGACACTAATACTCAGAAACTCCACCCTTGCATTTATGTTTCTTTGACGATAATATGAGCGTGATGCTTGCAAACATTGGTATTCAATATCTTCTATTTTTACTATTACTAGATTATAAACATACAGTACGTTAATTATAGTTTTCAGTACAAAGAATTACTGAAACGGAGTTGAAAGCAGAGAAAAGCCACACATGATCAAGTGTCAAGATAGTAAACAGCTCGGTTTTCTTCAATTACTAACGAAGCCTGCAATAATTAATCGAATCAAGACTTTTTATACCCATGTTATCATTTGCAAAAAGAAACTGCATACATAATTCTAAGCTAGTTTACAGAAGAACAACCTGCAGAAACAATACGATAATACCTACTGCAGAAACAATCTTGAGAATAATTTTATCAGCTAGCCACAGTTAAGAAAAAGCATACACAATCTTGTTCATAAACTCACCTTAATTCCCTCTTTGATGGGTGTAATTTGGTAAATTTTTATTCGTCAAAACAGAAACGAAAAAGGTACAAATATAGTAATTGAACTTGTAAATTTTGTGACAACGTAGAGATCGATCCAAAACATAGACCAAGAACAACACTTACTAAACACAATGTTCCTATTCATAAAGAAGGTACAAATAAACAAAATTATACGTTGATGCAATATACATATTAATTGTCCTCGTACTAACAAATAGACACCAATGCAATGCATAGACAGCTTCATAATTGTACTGCTTCACCATTGACAGTTTGATTGATACCAGAGAAATCTCAGACTGTGTTTGAGAGACTAGGATCTGGAACGTTTTTGTCGGTAATATCACTCGTACACAAGATAAACTTCATGCTGCATCAACTGAATCAACCCGGAGTTATCCACAGATTCTTGTACCGCCGAGTAATGCTCTTCTGTGTTTGAGACGCAAGGATGTGAAAGCTGTTGTTGTTGATGTTGCCCATACTACACATGTTCTGATCACAACTATAAAACTACTTGTGCATCAACTGATCCAGCCCATAGTTATTCACAGATTCTTGTACTGCTTCTGTGTTTGAGACGCAAGGATGTTGAAAGCTGCTGCTATTGATGTTAGCCATACTACACATGTTCTGATCAAAGCCATAAAACTCCTTCTGCATCAACTGATTCATCCGAAAGTTGTTTACAGATTCCTGTACCCCGAGTTATGTTCTGCTTTTGAAACGCAAGGATGTTGAAAACTGTTGTTGGTGATGTCACTCATGCATATGTTCTGATCATAACCAGAGAGCTCCTACTTCATTAACTGATTCTTCAACTGAGATTCTTGAAGTAACGCTGAGAAATCCTGACTGAGATTTGATCCTGAGACTTGGATCCGAGAGAGAGTATTATCTCCACTCCGTGGTTATAAACTAGTGCATAAAGAGCGAGAACTGCTGGCTAGGGTTCAAAGATTGGGTCGTGAAAACATAAACATATGTATTTGTTTAAGGTTGGGTCGTGAAAACACAAACATAAACATAACATATACATAAGAAGTAAGAACCAGCGAAAACATCTAATTTATTCAACATCCACAATTAAAAACAAGTTTACATGTCGTTGAAGCTCGGGATGAAAACGCCAACTCCTTTAACATATCAAGGGTTGGAATTACGGATTCTTCAGACGACTCGATTTTTACCATCTTTAAGTGACATGCGTTTGTTAAGATATAAACCGCAGTATCTTTATCTTGTGGTCTCCCAAAGTAATCTGACCAGTTGAAAATCTGTAGACTCGACAACAAGCATTTAGGAACAGAACTCGGTTGATTCCATGAAACCATACCACTACACTCATCAACATAATGATCCTGAGACCAAGCAGAATAAAATTAGTTTAAAACCATATTCGGGCATGCATCAGACTTACAAAAAAATAGTTTATCGAAGAAACTTACTCCCACTCCAGAGATGTCTAACACTTGTAAGTTTGGAGAATCCTTGAGCAACTGGACAAAGAGTTTCGACAAAGTCATTTTGCACGAACATAGTTTCAGTTTTTCAAGATTTTGAAAACAAAACCATCACCATACACACCCTGCCAACAATATTAAAATCATTAACAAAAGGATCACATTAACGAGATTGACAATGTAACTTGCAGTTGATATAAAATAGAACCTAGTTACCACTGAACATATTGTAAGACGCTTGACAGATGTGATTGATCCAATAATATTGTTGAGAGTAGAGAATCCACATCGACATATGCTTCCGTCAGCTTCGGCATATTCTTAATAAAAGGATCGTAGTGTTCATGTTCCTGACTCGTATCCTCAAGTTTCAAGTACGTTAAATTGGAGTATCTATCTCATATCCTATATCTAAAAACCAATTATCACCATCATTTATACAGAATGATAAACTCTACAAAGACGGGACAGTAATAGTTAAATAATCTTTCATATCGTCGCCACATGCACAATACAGCACCGATAGATCTTCAAGAACAGGACAAACTGATAGGAGCTGTTCAAGTCCATCTACAATGTCACAAATTTAAGTTCCAATGTCTTCAGAGCGGGAAGACAAACCATAGAGGAACATCAACGGAAATCGTGCCACATAGTTTCAAGATCACGAGGGATTTGCAGGTAAACAAGCTGATCGGAAACTTGTTTCCAATATCATCCGAATAAATCTTAATGATCAGTTCACGTACATGGAGAGAAACTGCAATCTCAACCCACAGTCTGATATCTTCAGGTTTAATCAAACTATCTGACAACAACACAAGACGCAAGCGTTCTATGAAGGGAGCTCTATGTAATGGCAATTTCTTGTAGATAAAATCCCGATGTCCAGGATTTGTACCCAACGAGAAGTGAACTCGAGTCTAGGCAACCACATCCAAAGAAACTCCCATTGTTTCGACAAAACGCTAGTGGACACAGCTTCTTTAGTTGAAAGAAACGATAATATCTTCACCAGCAAGTCATCAGATAACAGACTGATTCTGTCCATATCTTTTACTAACACCCCAAGATAGTACTTTTTATTGCCTCTGACAAAACAAACACTATATAAGATTCAAAAGGGTTTTTGTCTGAATCCAACCAAAGCGATATTAGTAACAAATAAACACACAGCTAGCCACAGAGGAACATAGACAAAACCCTAGAAATTAAAAAAAAAAACCTGTGTGAAGTTCAGTGGAAATCCCAGTTCTTAACCAACCCAACGATGATTCGAAAGCAACAAAAAAGAAGCACTGTAAGAAGAATCGAAAGCCAAACGATGCAGTAACAACCAAAACCACAGAGAGAGGAACAGAGACAAAACCCTATAAAACCTTTATATTCTTTTTCTTTCCTTTTTAGCAATTTAATATCGTATTTGCGCGCGCGCGCGGCAGTACTAATTATTAACAAAAACATATTAATAACTCGTTGGACTTTTTTGGTAAAATATATATAAAATTTTGCAAGTTTTGTTATTTACAATTTTATTTGCCTTTTTCTCATTAAATAATAAATTCGTTATAGAAATGTAAGATGTGTTGGTGTGCTAAAATGATAATCAGAGTTACTGATATGTCACACTATATGTCTATATACCGAGTTAAACAAATAATAACCGTCTAAAGTGATTATGATTTATGAATCTGAAATATGATCTGAATCAGACTGTTCTATGGTTGTGGTTGCTGTTAATACACTATAATCTGTAAAGTGGATTTAGACAAAACAGCAAAAAAGTCAAGAACATGATTTGCTTTGAGTCTTCTTCATATTTGGAGGGTGTAAAATTTTGGGATGCAGTAAGAGAGAAGAAGCAACAAAGGTAAGTAAGACATGCAGTGGAGATTCTTGGAACGTCGTAACACTGATGATACTGGATCGTGTTTGCTTGTGGTCATCAACGCTTGCATAAGACCAGTTCATGTGTTGCAAAAATTGAGGGTGGCAAGGGTTTTCGCCACTTAATTATATAGTAAACAACTTTGAACCTCAGATTTATGAACTCTTGGATCACAATTGTCGAAAAGCTCTTTAGTATTTGAACCAATCTCAATAAAATTCGAAATAATCTGATCTTTGTTGATCACACATGGAATAATAGAAGGAAATTAAACCTTTTGTTATACAAATTAAAGAAAACATGTAATGTTATTCAAGTCTCAATCTTATATTAATAAGAGAAGGTTTTTTCTAAACTTTGTTTGAGACGATGACATCTAGCGCTTTATATAGTTGACACTTATCTATTGCTAATTAAATATGGCCATAATTGTCAACTTAATCCCTTGGTAATTAAAAAATTTTCCTTAACAAACAAACAAATGAACATGCAGCCCCTGTGTTTCTCTTCCTCACATACGATATTAAAATTGAAGCTCGAATTTAGTTTTAGTTTTGCATTCTGCTTTTGAAAACGTAACGTCTTCCCATAAACGTAATGTTTTCCCATCAAAGTAAATTATAAGTCATTCGATAATTGCTTTCTTATTTATTTCCAATTAAATATTAGTAATCTGTTTTCCATAAAATTACAATCCAATGGAATTCAATTTCTGATTACTTTTATTATTATATAACCTCTCTCCTCAATCTACTGGGAATCAACACCTCCACTCCACACACTAACTACACTTTTAAAAATGTTACAACTTAAAAAAATGTTCACAACCTTGTGAATATAAACGACCCTGTAATCACTCTTGTGAATATATCGAATACAGCATACTTACATGATATCAGAGCATAGTCGATACCCTTAGATATTTTCTTTCCTTTCAGCAGTCTCTGCTCATTCCCTCTCTTGTTCAAATCCATTTCTCTCTTCGTCTCTTCTCCTTCCCAGATCTATTTCTTCTTTTCTTCTTGTTCTATCATGGCTGCTGCTAAAGCTGTTGACTTAACTCAAGGTCTGCTCAACATCAATATGATGAATATCACAAGCTTACCTCTACCAATTACATCACATGGAGTCTCCAAGTCCACTCCCTCCTTGACGACTACAACCTTGCCGGCTAGATCGATGGCTCTTCCCTTCCGCCAGATCAAACACTCACTCTACCATCCACCAACACAAAATCCAGCATACGCTATGTGGAGACGCCAAGACAAGTTTATCTATAGTGGGCTTCTTGGTACTCTCTCCCATGCTCTACAATCTTTGGTCTCCAAAACCAAATCCTCTGCTGAGATGTGGAAACATATCGCCTCTACCTACGCAAATCCGAGCTGGGCCACGTCCAACAGCTCCATCTGCAACTCAAACATGCCACCAAAGGTGAGAAGACCGTTGATGAGTATATGCAGTCTCTCACAGCCAGATTTGACCAACTAGCTCTTCTTGGCAAGCCTCTTGCTCATGAAGAACAGCTCGATCTCATCCTAGGTGGCTTACCAGAAGACTACAAATCTGTGATTGATCAGGTGAAGGTCGTGAAACTCCCCCATCCATTGTTGAGGTTCATGAAAAACTCATCAGCAAAGAAGCTAAACTTCTGTCCCTCTCCATGTCTTCCTCTTCCACCGGTCCTATCTCTGCGAATGTCACCACCTACCGTCCGAAGTTCAACTCAGGGAAGCAACGCCAACATCAGACCTGGAACAACAACAACAGCAACAGGCAACAATATCAACATCCTCGTCCTGAAAATCGTCAGACCAAAGGCTATCAAGGCAAGTGTCAACTCTACGGTGTGTTTGGTCATAGTGCCAAAGGTGTTCCCAGTTTCCGCAATCCTCCTACGGCTCACAACAAGGTCTCCTCCCGTCTCCATGGCAACCTCGTGCCAACCTTGCTGTCGGTCATACACAACAGTCCAACCCATGGCTCCTTGACAGTGGGGCTACTCATCACATGACCAGCGACCTAGGAAATTGGCGCTGCACCAACCATATCAAGGAGATGATGCAGTCTCATTGGTGATGGTTCGGGTCTTCCCATATCTCACACTGGTTCCCTATCCCTACCCTCTAACTTTAAACCTTTATCCCTCACAAATGTTTTATGCGTCCTTCACATACACAAAAACCTTATCTCAGTATATCGCCTATGTAACTCTAACAACGTCTCTGTTGCATTTTTCCCTACTCACTTTCAGGTGACGGATCTGATCTCGGGGGTCCCCCTGCTCCAAGGCAGAACTAAAGACAATTGTACGAGTGCCAGTTTCTCTATCCACAATTCATCTTTCTTCGCATCTTCATCCTCCAAACCATCTCTAAAAGACTGGCACTCTCGCCTAGGACATCCTTCCCATTCTATACTCAAAACAATTCTTTCCCGTTTTTTACTTCCTCATTCCCAATCAGATTCACAACCATGTTGTGTACTGATTGTGCTATTAATAAAAGTCATAAACTTCCCTTTTCACAAACTACTCTCACCTCCACTCAACCTCTTGAAATCATTTTCTCCGATGTATGGACATCCCCGATCATATCTGTTGACAACTTCAAGTACTATCTCATTCTTGTTAACCATTACACACGATACACTTGGATTTATCCTCTCAAGACCAAATCTCAAGTTCGTGACACATTCATCACGTTCAAGTCACTCGTCGAGAATCGCTTCAAGACCCGGATTGGAGCTCTATACTCTGACAATGGTGGAGAATTCATTGCTCTCCGCTCCTTTCTGTCCACCGCTGGGATCTCTCATCTCACGTCACCACCACACACTCCCGAACACAATGGGATCTCTGAACGGAAGCACCGACACATTGTCGAGACCGGACTATCTCTTCTAACACATGCCAGAATGCCCCACAAATACTGGACTTATGGCTTCGCCGCCGCTGTCTATCTCGTCAACCGTCTCCCTACGCTGTTGCTAAAACATGGAAAATCCCCCCATAAGCTGTTTGGTACCGAACCGAATTACACTAAACTCCGAGTCTTTGGCTGCTTGTGCTTCCCATGGCTGCGCCCATACACCAACCACAAGCTTGATAATCGCTCCACTCCCTGCATCTTCTTAGGTTATTCTCTCTCTCAGAGTGCGTACTTATGCCTACAGCAAAGCTCTGGCCGGATCTACGATACTAGGATTTTTGTGTCTCCTAGTAGTTCAATTACCTTATGCGTTGTAATACTTAAGGTGTCAATCCAAATGGGACGTTGCTAGCAATCAAGATGCATCAAGCAATCACAAGTTAAGCCATTCAAAAAGAGTGTTTTCTAACATCCTAGAATGGTCAGATACAAAATGGAAACGAATCACAGAATCAATAAACGAAAAATGTATGACAAGTACCGAATAAGAATAAGTCAAACCGAAAACGATTCTAAGCATGAACAAACGAAATAGTTCCAGGAATGTAATAAAATCAGAAAGAAAGAAGTCCTAAGGATGGGGTAAATGATGTCGGTGAGTATTCTAGGCTACAGAGTGTTTAAATACCTCAAGCAAACTTCCCTATACAATGAACATCACAACTAGCTAATCCAATCTCTTGGCAAAAGCTACTCAGACTCAACCACTTCCATACCTAGCTCCCGCTAGAGAAACGTGGTCGAGCAGGCATGACAAACAGTTCATTCACGTAACAAACATCCTAGACAACTAATCTCTTAGGCTAGGAACGTAAGTATAATGGCACTAGTTGGTCAGACATTTCATCAACACCTATTGGGTGCGGAAATGTCTCGAACCTAGTCCAATTGATCAGAGAGAAACTAGTAATTCAGAACTCTAGTCCAGAAGGATCAATCCAATCAACAGCTTAAACACTCTACAATCCTAAGATCCTCCACCTAATCTATCCATCCTCAAGACCTACACACTACTCAGATCCGAAAATCATAAGTCAAGGATGCAAACACAGAAATCATTGAATCAAGCATAAAAAGATAGATAAAATACGATGAACAACTTTGTAGAAGGAATCAAAGTGCAAAATCTCAATAATCTCAACGATATCGGAATATAAGTCTCAGAACGTATTTGTTGGCTAGGTTAAAAACCTTCTCGGAAGGAAAACAATACAAAATTAAAAGATAAGATGTTTCTGCAAAGACTTAACAAAAATGTATATATAGT
>JALLKC010000105.1:0-26014 GCA_024034495.1 Camelina laxa | reverse complement strand
TCACTCGGAGACAGCTTATGGATGAGCAGTACTTGAGGAGTGCACCTGGTTGAAACCAGGTTTAATTATGGCGGTTTACTGATGAGACCAAGAGAGCACTTTGTTCGCCTTCCGCGACCTGATCTTACCACTATTGGGTACTGATCCTGAGCAGTTGCGTTTTCGCCCTTCACCAGCTGACTATGCTGCTTATGCTCCTTCCCGTCGCCATCGCACTTCGCGGACTACTTCTGCTGGCTGCTGACCGCTGCTGGGGGTTTTGAGACTGGTTCTTCTTCCCGGAACTGCAGCATGTTGAGTTTCCAGAGCCACCGCAGGATCCCGCTATTATGGACCAGGGAGCTCATCAGACTTATGTGGTTTCCGCTTTGCGTGCCATCTGGAAGGCATGGCTAGACTTTCTAAGTGCGGCTGCATTCGTCCTACCAGGCGTACTAGCGCCGGTCCCCTTCGCCATCTTCACCGTCTGCTGATCCTGCTTCTGATGAGGATACTGGTGATGATGATGTTTCTGCTACATTCTAGTTTTCTGATCAGATTCTCTTTATTTTTTCCTTTTTCTGATTGAAGTCATTTTTCTTTTTGTTGAGTCAGTTTGTGTTTGGAAGTTGTTTGGATTTCTGAACTATCTATCATGTTGCTTTTAACCCGTGTTTGTGTTTAAGTGCTTCTTAACAGAATTAACATCTACGGATTGATCCTACACACACAACTAACTGCACTCACAAGTTCTCTGCCACAATTCACCATTCGCCGAAGGCGTCGATCGAACGCCGCCTTTCATGGCATCGGTCGACGCCGTTTGGGTAATCCGAAAAACTGTTAATTTTTTCCATCATTTTTTTTCTAACACCATTTTTGTTTCCTAACTTTTCCCTTGCTTGATCACACTGAGGAAGTGATGTTTAAGTCTGGGGGGGTACTACTAATTACTAACTTGGTTTTTGTGTCTTGTGTCAAAACCGTATTTTTGTTTTTATTGAGTCAAATTTTTCAAAACTTACTGTTGAATTATGATCTCTAACTAATGGTTCTTGTTCTTTGGCTAACACTCTAATGGATTTTGACTAAGCTTGACCTCAGAACTGAAGTGTGAAAAGACTATGAGCTGTATCAACAATCCTGAAAGCCTTATTCAAAGGATATCTAGTTCAAACCAATGATGTCTCGACTTCTATCAAGATTTTAAACCTGACTTAATCGCTTCTTTGGGGTTGAAATCAGTGGACTAGATTTCTTCTTCACGCCATTACAAGACAGTGCAATTTTTCAAAGTATGTCTCCCCTCTCTCTCCCTTCAGCAGGTTTAAAAAAAAAGATCAGAAAAAGAAAAAAAAAAAAAAGGAGAAGTAAAGATGAGATGATTTTGATCAGTTTAGAGAGGTAGGTAAATTACCCAGTGACCTCATATTCTACTCTTGAGTCAAATGATCACACAAAGCTGGAAGCGAGGGGTAGGTAAATTACCGATGACCCCGTATTCGCTTACACTTTGATTTAGAAAAAAATAATAATAATGGAAGGAGAAAAGGGAGAGGAAAGGAGATGTAAGAAGTATGTCTTGGCCTGAAGAGAATCCATATGCCACTGTTGAATACCACAAGGTAAGAACTCACCTGTACTTGCTTAATTTATAAAATGAGATGGCAATGGTGAACTAAGAGATTCCAAAGGATTGTGGGGTTTGAGTAAGGAATGTTGATGTTTTTCAATTGACAAAAAGTATATGAAGTAAGTTCTTGAGGATCAAGGTGAGGAAGAGTGCAATGTTCGTTACCAGCAGTTGAGTGAATTCTATGTTTTCAAACCTCTTTCACAGTTCTAAGTTTCTGTTGCTTGAGGGCAAGCAAAGGCTAAGTCTGGGGAGTTGATATATCATGGTTTTTACGGTTTTTAGCCATGATATAAGTGTGCTTTTTGAGTCTTTTGATTGGTTTCTAGGTTGTTTTTGAGTCTTTACAGGTTATTTAGGAAGTTGGCACGGATGGAGCAATATGGAACATTTTGGAGCATTTTACCGAAGGAAATCAAGTGTGGAGTCTACCAGAGACCAGCATCGATCGACACACAGTAAGGGCATCGATCGACACTCATGTCACCGAGAGAGAACAAGAAATTGTAAGTTTTACAATTTTGCCCGAAGTCTTCTGTAATTGCAACATAAGCCCCTGAACGTATTTTAGGTGTATATATATTTTTTGGGTTTTAGATTAAGAAGGGTATCATCGAGCAGTTTTTGAGAGAAAGACCATTGAGAGCTTTTGGGAGAGATAGATCTGAATTCTTTGTGTAGAGAGAAGATTCTTACTCCCTCTTTTACTTTTGATATCTATTCATGTTATTCAGAATTATGATTTGTGCTTTATTCGACATGTCTGAGTAATTTGCTTGTTAGGGTTTTTCATAGGGCTTTATGATTTATTAGATCTGAATTTTTAGGGTTCTTAATCTTTTATGATCTTCATCCTTGGGTTCTTCACAATAGTTCTTGATTGATCACCTAGAATTATTATCTTAGGGAAATTAACTAATATGAGAATATGTTGTTTTCCTGAATAAACCATTAATGAACAGAATTGTTTCTTTTACAAAGATATTTGAATTTATGATTCTGTGAACTTATCTAAACCTGTTCTTAAGCTGATTTTCAACTTAGGATTCTTACAAAGAGATTTTGATTTCTGGTTTTAAATCTAGATATTATTTTGCAGTGAGAACTGATTAAATTTACCAAAGTTTAGAGTTCTAGATCTGATCTTTATTGCTTGAACCTTAATTAATTATCTGATTTAATATTTCATAATTCCTGAGAAATCCTAGGCTTAACTCTTTTGATTTCCTGAATTTACAACACTTTAATTTAAATATTTGTTTTCGTTTATTTTTATTCAATTGGTCTTATTTAGCATAATCTACAAAACCTATAATCTATTGTGTTTGATTTTGAGTCTCTGTGGATTCGATCCCTAAGTACTGCAGTGATCTCTTAATTTGAGAGAGTAGCTCTAGGGTAAATTTGAGCATATCAAATACATAAAGTTAGCTTTTTCTCACAATATATTATTCAAATAATTAAAAAAATTTGAATTCGAATTGCGAATAAAAGAAATAAAAGTATTTCTCAACAATTGACTGATATGGCTGTCTTATCGATATAAACGGCTGACTTATGAAATATTGATAAATTAGAATTATTATAACTCAAAATTAAAATATAGAATGAAAAAAAATGAATATTACAATCATTATAAGCAATAAAAAGTAATAATTATAGACAACGATTGTTTTTACAACAGTCTGATCAAAATGTGTAAAACATTCAAAACATGACATTTAGGGGTTAGAATTAGGGTAAGGGTTAGGTTTGAGTATAGGGTTCATATTTCCAATATTATGGGTCTAATATAACAGTTTGGTTTTGGTTATATTGTGTTGGTTTAAGATGGTAATTTGGATATACTAATATGATAACCATTTGAAAATTTAAATTTTTTTGAAATTACTTTTCGTTATTTCCGATTATGGGTCGGTTAGATGAATATATAACCATAAATAAACCAAATGTTATCCATATTAGCTGGATTAACTTAATATAACCGATAGCAAGCCGAATATAACCATAATTACCAAAAATAATGGAAAAAATAGTTTCCGGTTCAGTTCGGTTTGGTCGTTTATTTAGTCATTTTAATTTGAGGTTGGCTGAGTTATGGTAAAGTTATGGCTGAGTTATGCAACAGATATATTAATTTATTATATACCTTCTCGATAATACAAAAAAGTTGTTGGGAGACGGAAACAATAATTATGTTATTGTTAAGAACACATGCGTAATAAAATAAGATTTTAGCGATTTTTTATTTAAAAGGAATTCAAATTTTAATTTGAAATTTTAATTTTAATTTTTTAATAAAAGTATTTCTCAAATAATTGACTGATATGGCTGAGTTATCGACATAAACGGCTGACTTATGAATATTTGTAAATTAGAATTATTATAACTCAAAATTAAATATAGAATGAAAAAATGAATATTACAATCATTATAAGCAATAATAAGTAATAACTATAGACAAAGATTGATTTTACACAGTCTGATCAAAATGTGAAAACATTCAAAACATGACATTAGGGGTTAGGGTAGGGTCATTGTTCCAACATTATGGATTAATATAACAGTTTGGTTTTGGTTATATTGTGTTGGTTTAAAGTGGTAATTTGGATATACTAATATGAAACCATTTGAAAAATTAAAATTTTTTGAAATTACTTTTTCGGTATTTCGGTTATGAGTCGGTTAGATGAATATATAACCATAATAATCCGGTTATGGGTCGGCTTGCTATCGATTAACTTAATATAACCGATAGCAAGCCGAATATAACCGTAATTAACCGAAAATAATGGAAAAAATAGTTTCCGGTTCTGTTTGGTCGGTTATTTAGTCATTTCTAATTTGAGGGTTGGCTGAGTTATAATAAAAAATTATGGCTGAGTTATCGTTTAGGGTCTTCTCAATAATATGAAAACATATTCTTCTTTTTTCCTAGGTCTTTTGTTCTGTCAGATTCCTAATAATTATTAACGTCTCTCGATGTCACAAAAAGTGTTGTTAGGGAAGTGCGAAAAATAACTAATGCTGTGTCTGCTCAAATCCACACACATAATAAATTCATAAAGTGAGCTTTTTATCACAAAATATTATTGCAAATAATATATGGGTCTTTTGTTCTGTCAGATTCCTAATAAGTATAAAACGTTCTCGATGTCCCAAAAAGTGTTGTTAGGGAACGCAAAAAATCACTAATTCTGTGCCTGCTCAAATCCACACGCATAATAGATTCATAAAGTTGAGCTTTTTATCACAAGATATTATTGCAAATAATATTTGGTTCTTTTGTTCTGTCAGATTCTAATAAGTATTAAAACGTCTCTCGATGTCACAAAAAGTGTTGTTAGGGAGCGCAAAAAATCAATAATTATGTGCCTTCTCAAATCCACACGCATAATAAATTCATAAAGTGAGCTTTTTATCACAAGATATAATTGCAAATAATTAAATAATTATTATCGAATTTAGAATTTATTTTTCTAAAAGTAGTTTCTCCAACAATTGAATATTAAAATTATTATAACTCAAAATTTAAATTTAGATAGAAATATGTCTATTATTAGGTTAACTGATGGTTTCACGCAAAAAATATCGCTTTACAGCTGAGTTATAATCATTCGGGAAAACGAAAGATCATGTGACGGCTGAGTTATAGTGAGTTATGGCTGAGTTATCACAAGAAACAATCTGAAAGTAATGGATGATATATATACTTTACGGCTGAGTTATAATCATTACGGGGAAAACAAAGGACATGTGACGGCTGAGTTATAGTGAGTTATGGCTGAGTTATCACAAGAAACAATCTGAAAGTAAATGGATGATATATATGACTTTAAGGCTGAGTTATAATATTATGGGAAAACAAAAGGTCATGTGACGGCTGAGTTATAGTGAGTTATGGCTGAGTTATCACAAGAAAAATCTGAAAGTAAATAGATGATATATATGACTTTATGGCTGAGTTATAATATTACGGAAAAACGAAAGGTCATGTGATGGCTGAGTTTGTAGTGAGTTATGGCTGAGTTATCACAAGAAATCTGAAAGTAGTAAGTAGATGATATATATGAATTACGACTGAGTTATAATATTTACGGAAAACGAAAGGTCACGTGACGCCAAAAACTCTACACAGAGACGTAGCTGATCGGTTTTCCATAGCCCCAACAAACATTGCATTGTCGATCATTGGAGAAAAAAACTGGGGAGTATCATGCGCCATATGTTTCAATGCCTTGTTCGAGAACATGTAGCTCAGTTTTAGCTCATGGCTAAACGCATCCAATCCGTAGTCTTCAAGAACAAGCTCCCACAAGCTTGTTGTGTGTTGCCTCCATCTATATGCACAACTATACACCCCCATCGTCGGTGTTAAATACATATCTCTGTGTCTTACCCAATTACCGGAAAAACTAGTACTGGAACTGGATCATGAAAGAAAATGAAAACAAATTGAAGAGAAGTGAGAAAACAAGGTAAGAACAAGGTGAAGAAGAAGTAGAAGAACAAGGTTAAGAAGAAGTAGAAGAACAAGGTGAAGAAGAAAGTGAAGGAAGTGGAAGAACAAGTAGAATAAGAAGGTAAATAGTTAACTTATTAACCAGTAGAAGAACAAGAGTCGAACGACGTTTCATATTTCCGGAGAAAAAAGATGATGACATTGAATGCTGACATGGATGTGCGTCCAACGTGGCAAAGTCAGCCATCAAAACAATATCATAACTCAGCCTAAATAAAACTCAGCCACAACAATGAAAAACATTATAGTAATAAAAAGCAAAAAAAATTGCTGCTAAACTCAGCCGCTTCATCAACTGAAAATATTAACTCAGCCGTATTTTTGATAAGTCAGCCGTAACTGAATAACATTCTAGTAATTAATCTTTGCTAATAAGTCAGCCGTTAAATGGCTGAGTTGTACGATAAGTCAGCCTATGACGGCTGAGTTTATAGTTTTTACCATAACTCAGCCGTAACAACATCTGCATAAGTCAGCCGTTTTTATAACTCAGCCAGGCGGAAAATGTTAACTCAGCCGTGTCGTAGTGATAACTCAGCCAAAATTTTGACAACTCAACCATCGGGTGAAAACTCAGCCGTAAGGACAAGCTGAGTTAGAGCATAACTCAGCCAGATTTTAATAAGTCAGCCGTAACGCTTGGCTGACTTATGAGCATAACTCAGCCAGATTTTATAAGTCAGCTGTCCGCTCTTACTCAAATGTTTTTTCCGATAACTCAGCCGCAAACATACCTATAACTCAGCCGCAACATACTATAACTCAGCCGCAACATACCTATAACTCAGCCACAACATACTTCGTAAAACGTGTTCCGGCTAAGTAATGGTTACACAGTCAGCATTTTTGACGTGGCGTCTGACGTGGCAATGGCATTTTTGTAATTACGTTTTTTCCGGTAACATAAAACAAGGGCACGCTGGGTATTTTGAAAATACCCGAAACATTCTAGTAATAAAAAGTTTTTTGTAGATGCTGGTAATATTACCTAAAATGAGTAACATTTGGGTAATTCACCTTAAATTATCACTAGAGTTGTGGAAATAATCAACATGCCGTTTGAATAGTTATTTACTACCAGTATTTGACCATTGTTCTCAAAAGCTTGAGATTTTGGGAATAAGATAGAACCCTTTTTTACTTCCTTTACGGACAAGAAGTTAAAGAAGAGTAGAAGATAAAACACAAGAATAAGAGGGTAGTTTCACGATGCTAAACTTGCTTTGCCACCGTAGGCTTGGTTTTTAAGAGATAATAATATTTGTGAAACAGCTAAGAGTCTTCGCATTTGTCTTCGACCGTGTTGCTTAAGTTTTCTCGATGTTGACTTAGTCCATTTGTCTTGGGTTTTTTTCCTCGTGATCACTTCTTTTTTGTTTGTAAACAATCTACGGTTGACTCAACAAAATATATACACAAGAGTCGTCCCAAGAGACAATATGGGACCGGTTGTAATTATTTAGAAATTGATGTTGAACCATTCAAACAAGGGGTACATATGGATTAGACTATATACAAATATCACTGGAGTCAATGCTCTAGGAAGTCTTTTATTGTATGACCTCAAATATAGACATTACCTAGATTCTAATATGAACACCAAAAAAATGAATTTAATTTTGTTTAGACGTTTGTCTTAACGAGGAACTAAGTAGTAATCGATGCAGCATCAAATGGAACAAAGAGAAGACTTATCCATCGATGGACCTGCTTGCTCATGATTACCCGGAAAAAAATCCAGGTGGTTGAGGTACAGCGAGGCGATCGAGGACTAGTAAGCATTGGACTATGGCTGACATTTGGACGATTTTCAGTATCTTCTTGGACACATAATAATGCAATATGGATGCATCTAATTATTTCGTTTCTTTGGTAAGTTCTCTCGAAAGGACGAATCCACTAGCTCTAGTGGCGAACCGTTACCATAGCTTCCAAGTCTATACGTTGAACGATTTAAGACAAATTCTTGTGACTGTTTAATAGAGGAAAAGAGTAGAGATTTGAAATGTTATACTTACATATGTAACCAAGTTTCAAAAACTAGCATCCATCTGATAGAGGCTGCTGTTCTTTCCTTCCGCTTAGAATCTCAAGAACTAATACTCCGAAACTATAGACATCAGATTTCATTGAGAATTGGCCATACATCGCATACTCGGGAGACATGTAACCACTGCCAAATACATAACGGGTTGATTAACAACGGAATTTTACTCTTCAAGATAGAAAGATCAAACTTACTAGATTCCAACTATTGTCTCGTATTGTCTTCTGTTGCTCCAATTCGAAAATCCTTGCCATTCCAAAATCGGCAACTTTCGGGTTCATATGAGCATCCAAGAGGATGTTACCAGCTTTGAGGTCACGATGTATGATTGTGAGCCTTGAATCTTGATGGAGATAAAATTCCTCTAGCAATGCCTCCTATGATCCTATACCGTGTAGTCCAATCCAACTGGCTCTGCTTTATTAGAGTCTGAACATTCCATATATAGTTAGAATATCTAAAACATGAGTTCAAAAATGAAATATATTCCCTAATTAAGCATTGGTTTAACTTACCAAACAAGAAGTAATCAAGGCTTTTATTAGGCACAAACTCGTAGACAAGTATTTTCTCTTCTCTCTCCAAACAAAATCCGAGAAGCTTGACTAGATTTCGTGTTGAAGCTTTGCCACAACAACAACTTCGTTCTTGAACTCTTTTCACCTTGTCCTGATGTTTTCGATAGTCTCTTCACCGCAACTTGTTCTCCATTAGGAAGTATGCCCTGAAAAGATTGTGAGTTAAACAAAGTCATCACTTAGTTGAATCTCTTATATATAAAACTAATTAGGAAGCTCAATGAACTAGTAGTAGTACCTTGTAAACTTGTCCGAAGCCGCCTTGACCTAGTTTGTTACATAAGAAAAATTATCTGTCGCAGCTTCAACAACCTTAAAATCAAACTGAGTGACCCTGCAGTTGTGAATCATCTCCTTCTGCAAGAAAATAAAAGTATTAAGAATTCAACTCCATAGAACCTCCAAAGGCAACGCACACATAGATTTTGGAATCTTTACCATCATTGCAGCTGCTATATCATGAGGCTTCTTCGCTCTCTTTGTTACATAGAAGCTAAAAACTGCTACAAAAGAAGAAAGAGACAGCGACCGGCACAACAATTGCTATGATTATCTTTGTTGAATTTTTCCCCTTTCCTGCATAAGTCTTAGATTAGACATGACATATGTCCAAAACCAAATCATTTAAATGAATGAGGTAGTGCTCTCTAACCAGGCGGCAATGGAGGAGCTGAAAACGGGGCAGTGGAGGAGCCGAAACTGGCGGAGGAGAACAGTTCCCTCTACGGTTTCATTGTAGAAAGGGTAAATCTCGTACCTTGAGTTACAACTCTGGACAGAATTCTTCCTCCAACTTTGTTGAAATATAATTTTGGATGGATTTTTGAAGACAGCTTACGCAGTCTTCATTAGTCAGATCAGGAATGCATTGAACCGATGCATAAACCGTTTGGGACAAAGTGAAAATTGACTTGTTAACCGCGAATTTCTTGTTTGTGCTATTAGCCGCTTCCTCCGCAGATTTTTCATCAGAGAAGCCACCGCATCATTGAACCGGTCGGATTGGTCCGGGGTAACATTCTGAGGGTTCCAAGTGATTATATTAGCTGTGGTTACAGTATCCGTGAAAATATTCCGGTCTGAGTATCCAAGCATGCACTCGTCATACTGAATCAAGAACTCTTTCCCACCTGGACATCGACTCCGAGTGTCTTCAGCAGCAAAGATGACGCAGTCACGGCAAAGTTCCGGCGAGAGGTCTCCTTTGCAGAGATAAATTCCGAACACCATGTCGGAGTTTTGACCCTTTGTGAGACTATGAGATCCCAAAGAGAAGTAAGCATTGGTAGAAGAAAGAGATGTCAAAATGATTCGGAGATTTGAGAAGTAAGTGGAGTTTCTTGATACCCTGTTAGTGCAAACATGGCCGACGTACGTAGGGTCTTGTGATTGTGCATAAGCTCTCAAACTTGCAATGAAGAAGGTGAAAAGGAAAAGAGTGATTAATGTGGCATAAGCAGACATTATCTCCTTTCTTCACCTTTCCTCTCTGTTTTTTTTTTTTTTTCTTCATTCTTTTCATTGGTGTATGAGAGTACTAATGAATGAATCTGAAACCAGCCAGGCAGGAAGATTTTATTTTTGTAAAATAATTGCAAGTCAAGTCAACTAATAACATCAACTTGTATTGTTGTTATTTAAATGAAGAACAATGAATAAACAATTTAAAATAAAGTTATTATTCTCTATCAATCAATTTTTCCAGGAAAAGATCAAAACATATTGGAGTTGAATAATTTGGATGGGTTGAAGATTATATTGCTACGGAGACTTTGGGTGATTAAGACAACAATTGTTTTACTTCCTTCCCAGACAAGTAACAAATGGACAGTTATAAGTTACAACATAACTTCACAACCTTTTGATTTCTAGTAAGACGCTTCGCACTGCTTCAAAAATCAAAACCAATCAGCACTCTTAGTGGAAGGTTGACTTCTAAAGATAGTTGTTGACTTCCTTATTTTAGCACTTTACCTTGTTAACTTTACATCTGTGTGTTAGATAGACTTTTAGAGTCATTTTGGGAAACAGGGAACTGACGCATGCCTACTTACATACATCATTATCATCTCTCTCTTTTCCTTACAAATTCCATAAATTCTACACAAGATGGTACTCACCTAACACATCTCTGTTCAACAAAACAAACCTAGTGCCAAGAATCAACAATTACACCACTGTCTCTGCACTCTTTTGTCCACATTCTCGAAGTATATAAGAGTATTTTACACATGCTTGTAGGACACTAAAGTAAACTGCAAAATAAAGGAAGCAGGTTAATTGAAAAATCTTGTTTCATTTGCGTAATCTCTATGGAATGTTCCGTGGTCTTCAGCGAGGAGTTACATGAGTAATGGAAGCATCATCAACGGAACATAGAGCAGACGAACCCATAGATGGACCCAGATTTTTCATGTTTAGTCTGAAAGAAACATCCAGGTGGTCGGGGAGCAGCCAGAGCGATTGAGCTAGTAGTGAGCATCTGGACGACCGTTGACATGGTTGGACGATCTTCAGCTTCTTCTTGAACACATAGTAAAGCAATATGGATGCATCTGGTAATTTCATTTATTTGATAGCTATCTTGAAATGATGGATCCACGACCTCCATTGGTAACTCATTGTTCCATACTCTCCAAGTCTGTTAAACATTTTAAGAATTTAACAAAACTTTGGTCATTTTCATATAAAACAGAGGTTTTTGCAAGTTTAAATAACTTTGTATACACTCACAACAATGACCAAAAAATTAAAGGGCGTATACTTACATATGTAACCAAATTGCCCTCGCTACTATCCATTTGATAGGAACCGATGTTTTTCTTGCCGCTTATAATTTCAAGAACTAAGATCCCAAAGCTGTATACATCTGATTTCATAGAGAATTTGCCATACATGGCATATTCGGGAGACATATAGCCACTGCCATAATATTAAGTGTTAAGTTAGAAGCATATTACAGTCTACGTACAGAGGCAATGAATGGGAAACGCAAAACTTACTAGGTTCCAACTACTCTTCTAGTATTGGCTTCCGTTTGGTCCATTTTAAAAATCCGTGCCATTCCAAAATCTGCAACTTTTGGGTTCATATCATCATCCAAGAGGATGTTACCTGCTTTGAGGTCACGATGTATGATTGTGAGTCGTGAATCTTGATGAAGATATAGAATCCCTCTAGCAATTCCTCCAATGATCTTGTACCGTCTTGTCCAATCAAGCTGGTTTTTCATTGTCGAGTCTGCACCACCCGCATTCAAAATGTTAAAGAACACCGGTCTCAAGAAAGGGCTTGTAATAATGAACAGTTTAGGGATTAAATATTGTAGTATTTTTTTTACCAAAGAGAAAGTAATCAAGGCTTTTGTTAGGCACAAACTCGTAGACAAGTATTTTCTCTTCTCTCTCCAAACAAAATCCGAGAAGCCTGACAAGATTTTTGTGTTGAAGCTTTGCCACAACAAGAACCTCATTCTTGAACTCTTTTTCACCTTGTCCTGATGTTTTTGACAGTCTCTTCACCGCAACTTGTAACCCATTAGGAAATGTGCCCTACACAGATTATGAGTTCCAACCAATTACATTGTTTGGATTTGTTATAGAAACTAATCAGGACGCTTAGTGAATTGGTAAATATATATACCTTGTAAACTTCTCCAAATCCACCTTGACCGAGTTTGTTACTTTCCGAAAACTTATCAGTTGCGACTTCAATCACTTTAAAATCAAACTGCAATGAGCCTGCTGTTGTAATATCATCACCATCTGCAATTTCATATGCTTAAGAATTAAGCTCGAGAAACTATTAAGTAGCAAAAACTAGTATATTACCATCATGTGCAGCTGCTGTCTCATAAGTTTTCTTCGCTCTCTTTGCACGGAAACAATAACAAGCTATGCAAAGCATAGCAGAAAGGGCTAACGGCACAACTATTGCTATGATTATCACTATGGCTTTTTTGCCTGTTCCTGCATTAAGTCTTGAATCAGACATGACGAAAATTCCAAAATCTTGAATTTCTCAACACAAAAAACATTTACAGAGAGATATGGAGAGCTCTTACCAGGCTGCCGGGGACTCCTACGAGGCTGCCGAGGAGGAAGAGGAGTAAATTGATTGAAGGTTTCATTGTAGAAAAGGTTAGGCTCGTACCTTATATTACAACTTGGCCAAGAAAACCTTGCTCCGATTGTATCACGAGACAAGTTCATGATGGCTTGTTGCAGACAGCTTGAGCAGTTTTCGCTTGTCAGATCAGGCGTGCACTGACCCAGTACATAAATCGTTTGGGAGGCTGTGTAGTTCGCCTTGTTAAACGCAAACTTTATTGGACTAGCAGCAGCCTCCTCTACGGTTTCATTTATCAAAGAGAGGAGTACCTTATTGAACTGATCTGATTGGTTTGCCGGAACAGTGTTTGGTTTCTCATGAACTGTCCAGTTGTGGTTACTGGATCCGAGAGAATATTCCGGTTAGCGTATCGAAGCATGCAATGGTCGTAGTAAATGATAGCCTCCTTCCCATTTGTACACTGATTCCGAATGTCCTTGACGGCGAAGTTGACACAGTCACGGCAGACTTCCAGGGACAAGTCTCGGCGGCAGAGGTAAAGTCCGAAAACTATGTCGGGATATTGTCCTTCCGGACGGCACAGGAACCCATTGGAGGATAAATAATTTTCTTTGGAAGAAAGAAAGCTCAAAAGCCATGTGAGATTAGAAGAGTATGTGCTGTTTTTGAGGTAAGTAGAATAGGAACTTGAACAACCAAAACCGACGTACTCAGGTCTAGGTTGCTGTATAGAAGGTCTCAGGCCTGTAAGGAAGGAGAGAAGGAAAAGGAAAACATAAGCAGACAATTTCCAATACTTCTCCATTAATTAATGCCTTTGTGCTTTGTTCTGTTTATTTATTAACTGGTGGTCTTGATGAATTTGAAGCCAATCAAGAGTGCTCTGTTGCGTAAGACAATACTTTCAAGTCCACGTCAACGCTTAAAACCAAACACAAATGACCTGTAATTGACGAGTAACGTCAACTTGCTCTTTAGTCTTTTCACACCCGAAAAAAAAAACAAGTTTCTATTTTGGAATGATCTCTTTTTTTGACGTCGGTAGAATGCTTTATTTTAATTTTAGAATTTTCAACTCCACTATTCCAAAAAGTGAAATCGATTTTTCAAAACCAATACGAAAACGTGAATTACAAAAAAAACATTTATTAATTGGGGTTTAGGGACAACATAAGTTTTTAATCTACTCCTATAAAGAATCAAAACATATGGATTTTAAAGACCGAATTTTTTTTTTTTGCCGGGACTATATATATTTTTTGGTAGGGTGCCGGGACTATATATATGAGTAATACTGAGCAGTTCAAACTTGAAAGTAAAGAAAGAACTGCTTCACAACCCTAGGTGGCCCATATGTATTACTATTACGTTTCCATGTTTTTTCTCTTCCAATGCAAGTTTTTGCGTTAGCATGTTCCTCTGTGTTCTTTATATTGTTTCTTTATCCCTTCGGAATATTTGGTTCCAAATGTGCAGCATCATCGCTGCCTATGAGATTCTAGGACGTGTTATTCTAGGCGCCATGTAATTGCAACAGTCTTTACAGTTGACTCAACAAAAATTGTACATGAGTTCCAGAGTTTGGATCGGTTGTATATGATAGAATCCAGAAAAAAAAAATCAAGACAAATAAACGAAGGAACAAAAGTGCTATTCTAGCACTTTTCACTGGTTCAGCTCTATCCGCTACGCTCCGATTCATTCTGAAGTTTGCGTTCCAGGCCACAGTCCATACCATTTGGCGTGAACGTAACCGACGAAGGCATGGTGAGCTCTCCATCTCTGCGGCGACCCTCATCAAAACTGTTGACCGGACTGTTAGGAATAAGCTACTCTACAGCAGCCTGGGTCGATGCTACACAAGGATGGCTTGTCCATGTGGTTGGGTTCTCGTTCATAACTGCTCTTTATGCTCTGTTTTGTTTTCCCAATTTTTCCATTGAAAGGATGAGAAAAACGGCCAAAATATACCCCAACAATTTCTCGTTAGCTTTTTCACACCCCAACTTTGATACTCTGCAAATTACAGCCCCAACTCAAAGTTAATTCAAATTTCCTATCTAAACTCCATCAAATGTTTCGGTTTCGACATCCGTCCAAACAGTGTTAAGCGAAAGCTTAACGGTTGATTAGTCAGCTTTGACGTGGCACTTCGGCTTGACAAAACGCCGTCGTTTTGTAATTTTGGCGTGTGTTGAGCACTAACACAAAACGATGTCATCTTACAATTGGGGGATTAAAATCGATTTATTCCCCAAATCGATTTTAGGTTTCATATCGTTTGCTCGAAGAAGAGAGTGATATTGATTTCGATCACTCTACACTCAATCACTCTCTCATTTCTACACTCTACACTCAATCACTCTACACTCAAAATGACGTCGTTTTGTCAAGCCGAAATGCCACGTCAAAGCTGACTAATCAACCGTTAAGCTTTCGCTTAACACTGTTTGGACGGATGTCGAAACCGAAACATTTGATGGAGTTTAGATAGGAATTTTGAATTAACTTTGAGTTGGGGCTGTAATTTGCAGGGTATTAAAGTTGGGGTATGAAAAAGCTAACGAGAAATTGTTGGGGTATATTTTGGCCGTTTTCCCTTGAAATGATGCATATAGGTTCGAATGGTAACATCGGATTTGGTTGTGCAGAACAAATGATTTGATAGTGCGGTATGGTTGAACTGCGGTACGTACGGGACAAAAGTATTTACGGGACAAGTGCGGTTAATGCAAAATAAGCGGCACAAAATAATGTTTGATTAGTAAAAAATTATTTGCGGTGCATATTTCATATTATTTTATTAATAACTAATATAATTATATATTATAAATAAACATTATAAATAAACATTATAAACAAATATATCATAAATTAAATTTTTTTCTTTATTGTCAATGAAATAGTAATTTCATATATTATTAATAAAATTTAGAAACCATAAATTATTTTACATTAATCATGTAAATTTGTGCTCATTAAAATAGTGAAGAAATACATCGTTTTAAACATAAATTTGTTCTAGAGAAACTATAATTTCTTTTTCAAAATTTTACATCTAGTTAAAATAAATATTATGCATTTTGGATTATATAATTTAATCATATTTTGATTTAAACTGACTATAGTTTGTATTTTATTTTCTATAAATCTGTTTTCATATTAAAATGGGCAATTGACAAAATAGCACAATTTTAAGTTTCTCTTCCACAATTAGCACATGTTTTTAAATGTTCCAAAACTAACACAAATTTATATATCCTTAATTTAGGAAAAAAACTAAATAATTAATAAAATAGAGTTTATGTCGTTTATTCTCTGCACGACAAGATTCATCCCTTACCCAGATCTCAATCTGAACACCACCTACGAATCCAGCACTGGACACGAAGAGCGACACAAAAATATGAGCTCTTCTCTGGCGCAATCGAATCGAGACAGCTCTGCGTTTGAGCAGCTAGATATCCAAAGAGGCGTTAGCGTTCCCTTTCGAAAGATCATTGTATGATTGCTTATGTTGGTTTCTAGTTCGATTTACACAATACTTTCAGCCAATTCATTTATCTACTCTCTCTCTCTCTCTCTCTCTCTCTCTCTCTCTCTCTCTCTCTCTCTCTCTCTCTCTCTCTCTCTCTCTCTCTCTCTCTCTCTCTCTCTCTCTCTCTCTCTCTCTCTCTCAATTTGTTGAATTCACTTATTTGACCTGGTTAGACTTAATTATCTTCTTGTATCCCGTGCAGCTTCTTAGTCCCGGCGTTTACGAATCAGCTACTGCATTTGTTGCACGATGCCTGAATCATGGTATGCTTATATTCTCAATGTTTACAGTTTACACTGTCATTGATTATCACTGAATTTTAAAATTCTTCTAAGAATGGAATGTTTTTGTTTTCTTAGTTCGCAGTCCAAAGCAGAAAAGAAGATCCTTATAGTTGAGGAACTTGAGCGGGAGAAGAAGAAGAAGGAAGAGAAGGTTTGACTTCTAATTTGTTTTTCCTCTATTGTGGTTGAGATTGTGTTCAGTCAAGGGAGTGCTTAGATTGTGTTCAGAGGTAACTGAGAAATGTACCAAGAGGTTCATTAGGAGTAGGCCTGGGATTTTGAACCGAACTGATTTGTCCAAACCGAACCGAACCGATATTTGGACAAATCGGTTAGGGTTTTTTTAATTGATTAAAAGATCGGAATGAATTTAATTAGGATCGATTAACCGAGATTTTTAGTTCGGTTTCCCCAAACCGAACGGTTAACCGAAGAATAAAAAACCCTAACATTCTATTCTCTTCTTCTTCTTCTCTTCTTCTTCTTCTTCTTCTTCTTCTTCTTCTTCTTCTCTTCTTCTTCTTCTCTTCTTCTTCTTCTTCTTCTCTTCTTCTCTTCTTCTTCTCTTCTTCTTCTCTTCTTCTTCTTTCTTTCTCTCTTCTTCTTCTTCTCTTCTTTCTTCTTCTTCTTCTCTTTCTTCTTTCTTCCTTCTTCTTCTTCTTCTTCTTCTTTCTTCTTCTTCTTCATTCTTTTCTTTTCTCTTCTTCTTCTTCTTCTTCTTCGTCTTCTTCTTCTTCTTCTTCTTCTTCTTCTTCTCTTCTTCTTTCTTCTTCTTCTTCTTCTTCTCTCTCTTCTCTCTTCTCTTCTTCTTCTTCGTTTTCTTCTTTCTTCTTCCTTTCTTCTTCGTCTCTTCTTCTTCTTCTTCTTCTTCTTCTTCTTCTTCTTCTTCTTCTTCTTCTTCTCTTCTTCTTCTTCTTCGTTCTTCTTCTTCTTCTTCTCTTCTTCTTCTTCTTCTTCTTCTTCTTCTTCTTCTTCTTCTCTCTTCTTCTTCTTTCTTCTTCTTCTTCTTCTTCTTCTTTCTTCTTCTTTCTTCTTCTTCTTCTTCTTCTTCTCTCTTCTTCTTCTTCTTCCTTTTCTTCTTCTTCTTCTTCTTCTCTTCTTTTCTTCTTCTTCTTCTTCTTCTTCTTCTCTTCTTCTTCTTCTTCTTCTTTCTTCTCTCTTCTTCTTCTTTCTTCTTCTTCTTCTCTTCTTCTCTCTTCTTCTTCCAAGTTATTGATAACAGTCATTTTCTTCTTCTCGATTCATCATCCTTCATAATATTTTTTTTTTCTTCGTTCATTCTTCTTTGATTCTTCATCCTTCATCATCATTTTCTTCATCTTATATACCGCGAGCTCCTCCTTTCAGATCTCGGCACCAATGTTTCTCAAATCTCGTCACGAGCTCCTCCTTTCAGATCTCGGCACCAGTATTTCTCAAATCTCGTCACTGGTGTCTTTCCAGATCTCGCCGTCGATATCATCGTCGTTCATCGTTAGAATAGCGAAACAAAAGATCAATTTTTTTTTTTGGTTAACAGGCGTTTGTGTTTTCAGCAACAAAGCCGAAAGCCCAATTTGCAAAAAGGAACTTAGCCCCACAATACAGAACCGAATACCCGAATTGCAATAACCGAAATAATCGTCTCCGAACCGAACCGAACCAAAATCTTATTCGGTTAGATTCGAAACAGTTTTAAATTTTTGAATCAACCGAAAAACTGAAAAACCGAAACCGAATTATCTGATCGGACGGAAGTCGCATGCCTAATTAGGAGGATCAACAACGGTTGCAGCAAGAAAATGTATGATGTCACTTGGTAGTGATAATGGTGAAATTCAGGAAGGATTACACGCAATTTAGGAAGGATTCTTAGAATTTCATGATGACCTTCATAATAAGTTTAGATTTCAGGATGACTTTCATAAAAAATCTGGATATTGGTAAACACTAGAGTAACACAAAAATGATACCATTACCCTTAACTAACAGAATTTTTTTTCTATGTTTTACAATTTTTATTTAGTAATGCTAAGTTTTTATGATGAACTTTTCTTTGTTTTATGAATTCAAATTTATTTTCATAAAATCATTATTCATAGATGGTTCCTTGATAGTTTGTAAAGTACTTTCTCCTCTTCTTGTGACTTGGAAAACCAACAACATCTATCATTACTACGAAACGTTTTAACTTTTGTTGATAACCCAGTTATATTACACTATTTTTATGCACAACAAAAAGTTTAGGAAAGATATCTCGCATTTCAGTAAAACCTTCATAAAAATAAAATAAAACATCATGCTAGATATTCATGTTTGCTACCTTTATTGTAAAACACAAATATGTGCACAAAATCAAATCATTATACAACACTACTAATGCAGAGATTAAAAACATATACAGAGATTAAAAACTTATTTTTAAAAAAATTATGAAGGATTCCATAGCTTTTAGGAAGGCAATTTTGAATTTTAGAAAGACCCTCCATAATGACTTGAACTCAAACTTCCACCCAAGTGCCTATTTTCTCATTTTCATCATCAATTCTCTACTTTGTTTTTGAAAAAAAAAGGACTTGAGCATAGAGGATGCAAGCACATCTTGTAAACAAAGTAGGTATAGCTTCTCTTTGCATGTATGTGGAAAACATAAAACTCAATTTCCTCCATTCACTTATTGTTGCCTAAAGAGTAAGTCAATCATCAGTTTCAATATCACTTTATAAGTGGATAAACAAACGAAATTTAAAACACTTTATTAGTGGTTAAGTCATTATCATCTTCTCACACAAAACTATAATACCTACTACTCTAATATCTTTCTTTATTATATATAACACTATGTTTCCCATTCTTAATGTCAAGCTTCCAATTATTTCACAATTCTCAATCAATCGAACATACATAAAGGCAAAACAAGCATCAACATATGGAATCATTCCAGGTTTTGTAGCATAAACATATATACCTCCAACATAAATGACTGGTCTAACGTCACCAATAGGCATCAACTTATGCTCTTTCCCAGTTGTGTGATTAATAAGAATATTATCACCTTCCCCAAACTCATGTGTTGCAACATCCCCTGTTTTACACTCATCACAACCTCTAACTTCCTAATCCAGCAAATACATCTCACCTGTAACCAAAATTTCTGAAAAAAGAATATAGTGTAAGATTGAACCACCACAGCTTTAGCTCCTTCAGCATCAAGACAAACCGGAGCGTGTTCACGAGACGATCCGCATCTGAAGTTTTCACCGTCGATGATGATCGAGTACTTGGTCTTCATCTCACCCCAAATGAACGAATCGTTCCTTGTAAGCAGCTGGGAGACCAACTAATTAATTCAAAATTCAAAATTCAAAATTGAGACAAGTAGTATTTAGATTGGATTGGATAGAGAGTTTGGTTGGATACCCATACAAGGAACGATCATTGTTGTCGATCTCGATCTCTAACTCGGCAGACTAGAACTCACTGGAGACGATGGAGCCGTCAGAGGTTTCAAAGGCGTTAGAGATTGGAGCCATGGGAGATCTCACCAGAGACGATGGAGCACAACAACGAATTGAGTTAAACAATGATTTTTCCTGAATATTAAATTAAATACTCAATATTTAAAAATGCTAGATTTGGAACAATTAATCATGTATGCTACTTGTGGATGAAAAACTTAGAAGGGGTATTGGTTTAGGATTTAGAAATTTTTTTAATGACTTTAAAAGTTATATAAAATATGTTGTTATTCAATCAAGACTTTTTAAAACTCTTTAAAAATTTGGTGTTATTAGTTGTGGATTTGTAAAAAATTATTTAAAATCTTGATAAATCTAGTGTTATTGGATTAAGAGTTTTATAAAGTCATTAAAAGTTTTATGTTATTCAAGTAAAACAAAAGAATCTTAGATTGTTAATGAATTCGAATTTTGTGTTATTGGTTTAGGATTTTATATCATTTCCTTCATAACAAAAGTCATGAAAACTCTTTCATCAAATAGAAAGATTTTGAAAGATTTTACAAGATTAGAAAAAACAAATCAGCAAGATTTAAAATAACTTCCTAAACAATCTCTTATAGAATCCTTCATTTTTACTTTCTAATTTTCTATGATTTTAAAATCAGCAAGATTTTTAAAAACATAAAGTCATTAAGATTCTTTCTAAATCCTAAACCAATACCTCCTTTGTGCTATCCAAAATGAGTATTAATTGAGTATTTTTCTATTATAAAAATGATTATTATATAATTTGTGAAAACAATGAATTGATTTTTTTCAGAAAAGGTAGTTTATTTATGATAACTTTAAAAAAAATATTAAAATTGAAAACAGGTTTAGCATAGAGTTACAATAAATATATTGATTATCATTATCTTCCTTCAATAAATAAGTAAAAGAGAATAAATTACATTTTTTTTTTTTTATCTTGTGCATAGTTTAGAAAACCGTTGTGTATTTGGTTACTACACAAAGAAGTGCGGTTCATTCAGTAATACTCTCCTACAAAAAAGCAAATGTTTTTGTTTTCTACTTTTTTGAAAAACGCAAATTATTGAATAAATATGTGAATGGTGACATGATGCAAATTTTCTTTAAAAATCTTGAAATACCCACTTGTATTTGTTTTCCAGTTACAGCCATAATGTGAACAAGATTTTTTCTGGTTTGAATGAAATTTACATTCATTGGAAAAAGGAACAAAATTAGAAAATCAACGATACTAATTTTCAATTTTTGTTGAAATTTCTCCTATGCAGTTGGATCATACAGTTTTGATCACAAGGCAAATATATAGAAAAGAATGTTTAGCCATTGTCATCTTCTTTATGATTTCTCTCTATCCCGTCTTCTTCATTTCACCAGTTCTTAAAAACTTTGACATTAAAAAAGATCTCTTATCTACTAATAATAGACTATTATAAACCAAACTCCAATTTTGAGGTGGAGAAACAATGATGAACTTTTGGATTTGGCCTCAACAAGTCAAGTGATAATGTGGACCATTGATCAAATATATATATATATATTTTTTCCAAATTCAAGTTAATATTAACGTGGCAGTTTCCCAAAAGAAGATAATTTGTTGTTTCATAGAAATAAAAATATGAAAAAAAAACAATCGTTTACTTTGACTTACGGTCGTCTCAAACCGTCGTCTACTTCACAGTTGATCAGCAGTTTATAAATCAAAGCTCCATTATGTGAAACTTAAATCAAGGAGTAGAACTATGTCTTCTTTAGTATCTTTCATCTCCCTTTTCTTTTTCTTATTCGTCACTTGCTTCGGAGCTTCTGCTCAAAATCCTTTTTAGAGAAAACGGCCTATTCCCCTCTAAACTAAGTTACTTTATCGCACACATCCCTGAAACTTTGAACTGTACTTAATATCCCCTAAACTCTTCTAAATTTTAAATTTCCCACACCAACTACACTAATCCGGATTAAATCCCCAAACCGCGAGACAGTGTTACTTTGCCATTAACAGGATGATGAATAGGACTACACGTAAGCACCCAAAAAATGTCATTTAACACTCAAACACGTTCTTTGGTCAAAAGCTAAACGACGTCGTTTATAGAATTGGGGGTTTTTCTCGATTTAGGGATTGTCTTCTTCCTTCCTTGGCAAAACAAATCGTAAAATGAGAGAGTAAAACAAAGAGAAACACTAAGAGACCGAGTAAAACACTGAGAGACCGGAGATAAAGATCAAGAAGGGCCGTTCCTTGGTCTCTTAGTGTTTCTCTTTGTTTTACTCTCTCAATTTTGCAATTAAAAAGCTGCAATAAATGATTTTTCAGAAAATAATAAAATTGGTCGAGGTGGATTTGGTGTGGTTTACAAGGTATATATATTATTATATTATGACGCTTTTTCTGTCTTGTGGCGATCAAGAAGGCGATTCTTGGTTTATCAACCGTCATCGCCGATTCCCTTCTCCTTCGCTAGATTGGAGTGTTTTTCCGACAAGTTTAGACAGTTATAAGTTGTTTGGGTTTGACGGTTTCTCTCTGCGACAAGTTTCTGTTTGCAGTTTCTTTATCCCGCAATTGTCGTAGGATAGCTGCCGTCAAAAACCGCCATGGAGACAACTATCCAAGCCTGTCGGATTTCAGTTTCTTGTCACCATTTTCTAGTCACTTACGTCTATTTCACTTTCACTGACACAAATAACAGTTTCAAAGATGAGTGACTACGTTCGAAAATCTCTCCAGAATCTTGACTTGGTGATTTCTGATGCCCCTGTTGTGTTACCCACTAAATTATGTGGGAAAGCGGTTAATGAAAACTGTTTCTCCTTAATCGTGTCAGTGGTGAATCCAAGGATACAAAACCTTCGAGCACTTGTGGGCAGTTGCCCAGAATTTGGGGATTTGCAGATGCTTGTCGTGGACGCATCCATGGTGATGGAATGGCCCTGTTCATTTTGCAGACAGAGGAAGCACTTAACTTGGTTCTACGCCGTGGTCCTTGGACGTTTAATGACTGGATGATTGCGGTTCACGGTTGGTATCCCAACATTACATATGAAGAAATGAAGATAATACCTTTTTGGATTCAAGTGAGGGGAAGTCCAATACAGTTTCTCAACTCGGAATTACATTGGTGACCAACTCGGACATGTTGCAGACATAGACTTTGATGAAAATGCAAATCTGGTGGAATTTGTTCGAGTTTGTGTCAATTGGAAGTATGACACGCCACTATGCTTTCAGAGGAACTTCCAGTATGGCGGCGGAGACAATATGATTCTGAAATTCCGCTATGTAAGGCTACGAAACTTTGCTCTGTTTGTGGATCCTTGAAACATGACAAGAAATCCTGTCCAATGGAATTTGAATACAATCCAAATAAGGACAACAACGATGGGAATGACGGCTACGATCCTGATGACTACAATAATCCCCATGATGATGACAATGACCATGTGTTTGAGGCTAACACCTTGCAGACTATTGCACCGGATGGAGAAATTTCCGGCCTAATGACAGTCCTTGCATACGAAGAATTCATCATCACAGATTCGGATGATTCGGCTCCAAGTGTCTTTGAAGACACAGACTTAACGGCCGAGAGAGTCCGTTACCTATTCACAAAGTATGCGCAGGGAAAGAACTTGATGCAAAACGACCAAGTTGGAGTCTCTTTCACCCCTGGAGCATTTCCTTCACGGAATGGTACAAAGAGGAACCGCGAAGCAATGGAATGATACTATTAACAACGTGAGGAAGCAGAGGATTTGACGGTCCTGAGTCAGATCCGAAAGAAAGAAAGAGCTGAGTCAGAGGCATCATGCAGTGGTACGGCTTTGGACGGAGGCGCGGGGGGCCCGGTACCCCCAATGCCTCCATGAAAGTCGTCTCATGGAACTGTCAGGCATCTGTTCGCTGCTAACACAATTTCGTTTAAAACATTTATGTCGTATGTTAAAACCACATGTTTTATTTCTTTGTGAAAGTCTTAATAAGTGTTCTGTTGTATGTAACTTTGCTTCAGTTTTAGGATTTAACAATGTCATAACTGAACCCCCTCATGGAAGGAGTGGAGGTTTAGCAATGATGTGGACAGACAATGTTTCATTGACCAAGCTGTATCAGGATCAACGGATCATTGATGTCCATGTTAACTAAAATAAGATAAGTTTCCATTTGTCTGGTGTCTATGGCAACCCGGTTTCATCTAGACGAACTGTGTTTTGGGAGTATTTGGAAGAACTAGGTGAAAGTAGATCAGGTCCTTGGATGTTAACGGGTGATTTCAATGAAATAATGAACAATGATGAAAAGATAGGTGGTCCACAGAGAAGAATGAACTTTCAGGAATTTTAAACACATGCTATCTGTCTGTGATCTAAAGGATTTAAAACATAAAGGAGATAGATTCTCATGGGTGGGAGAAAGAAGAAATTATAAAGTCATATGTTGTTTGGACAGGGTGATGATAAACTCAGAATGGAGGGCAAGTTTTCCCCATGCAGAAGCAGAATTTCTTGAATTCAATGGCTCTGATCATAAGCCAATCCTTACAAATATAACACCACCACAACATAGTCCTCACAAACCTTTTAGGTTTGATAAACGTTTAACTCAGATAGAGAATTTTAAAGAGATTGTTGCAGAAGGGTGGAATTCATGCAAACAGAGGAACTACTTTACTATCTGCGATCAGATTGCAGAATGTCGTAAGGCTATGGCTAAAAGTAAGCACAATTCAAACATAAATGCTAAAAAGAGAATCGATCACTTTCAGTTTACTCTAAATTCTGCTATGGAGAGTTTTAATTCACGAACAAGACAAAGGATTCCTTGGCTACAATATGAATTAAACAAAGCCTATTGTGATGAAGAGTATTACTGGCAAACCAAAAGCAGAAACCAATGGCTAAATAATGGAGATCGCAACACAGCATACTTCCACGCAAGTACAAAAACAAGATATGAAATTTTTTTTATATCCTTCATCCGAGATGCAGAGGACAATATTTATCAAGGCGACCAGGAAATTGGACATCATGTACAAAAGTACTTCACAAATGCTTACAAAACAAGCAGAATACCAGTGTCACTTTTGGATTTTGGCGACTTTCCTGCAACAGTAACAGCCGATATGAATGCAGAGCTCACAAAAGAGTTCAGTGAGGAAGAAATTTGTGAGGCATTATCATCAATAGGTGATGACAAGGCACCCGGACCCGATGGGATGACAGCTCGGTTTTACAAACACTACTGGAACACTATTGGTCAAGACATCATACAAGAGGTGAAAGATTTCTTTGATACATCATTCTTGAAATCAAAGTTAAACCATACAAATATATGTATGATTCCAAAAGTAGACCCACCAAACTACGTATCAGATTTTCGACCAATAGCACTGTGTAATGTTTTGTATAAAATCATCTCAAAATGTTTAGTAAATCGCCTAAAGACTCATCTTGACAGTATAGTATCTGACACTCAGGCTGCATGTATTCCAGGAAGACTGATAACAGCTAACATTATGATAGCACATGAGGTGATGCACTCACTGAAAGCAAGAAAAAGAGTATCACAAAACTATATGGCTATCAAAACAGATGTTACTAAGGTCTATGATAGAGTGGAGTGGAGTGGAATTTTTTGGAGGTTACAATGCATCTATTTGGTTTTCAGAGAAATGGATACAATGGATAATGGCAACAGTCCGTTCAGTTAGTTACTCTGTCCTTATAAACGGTACAGCTCATGGAATGATCATTCCTAAAAGAGAGATACACCAAGGTGATCCATTATCACCGTATTTATTCATCTTGTGTGCCGACATTATGAGTCATTTGATTAAAACAAGAGTCCAGTCTCGTGATATGCATGGAATAAAGATTGGCAATGGAGTGCTTGCTATC
>JALLKC010000104.1:0-29726 GCA_024034495.1 Camelina laxa | reverse complement strand
GGTAACACCCGCGAACCATTTTTTTGGTATTTTGGTGAGGGTGTCGATCGACACCACAGGAGGTGTCGATCGACACTAATTGTTTCTGGTTCGACCGGTTCGATTTAATTATCGATTTGGACCGGTTTGATGTAGGGAAAACTACTAAACCGAGATATTTAAGTGTTTTGTCGACCAGAAGGGTTTTGGAAAGTTCTTTTGTCGCCGCTTTGTTGTTTTTGAGAGAGAGGAAAAAGTGTGTTCTTGAGCTTTTTGGTGACTTTTGGTGAGATTCTTGGCTGTCCTTGAGAGATTGGAAGCTAGGAAGGATCTAGAAGCTTGCTAGGAAGGTTGGATTCGTTGCTTTTGGTCTGAATCTTCCTGCAAAGAGGTGAGTGCATGACCATGGCTTATCTAAGCTAAGATTTCTAGTTTCTATGTGATTTGGTGCTTATGTGGTTGTTTCCTTGAGTTCCCTATGCTATTTCGTTGCTATCTGGGCTGGGTTTGGCTTCTGGGAGTGCAAGGAGCGGATTGGAGAAGATTGGAGGCGAGATTCGGAGTTTCTGATCGAGGGAAATCGCTGCTCGGTATCGGTGTCGGTCGACACCAGTTGGGGTGTCGGTCGACACCAACGCGAGGACGGCTCGGGACTTTGGCGAGTGTCGTTCGATGCCATGTGGAGGCGTCGGTCGACACAAACTAGGGTTTTCGGGAGTGTCGGGCAGGGTGTCGGTCGACACCAGTTTGGCGTCGGTCGACACCAGATAGTCAGTGACGATCGACACCATCTGGTGTCGGTCGACACCCCTTGTTCAGTTGCGATGGATGTTGCATGCGTTGTATATTGCCTGGTTTTTTATTGATTGTTGTTTGTGGCTTGTAGAGATCTTATTGCTTGTGTGTATAGCCCAGTAGATGGGAGGATTGCCTCACTGAGTGTTTATCAAATACTCATGCATCTCAATTTGTGTTTGTGGTGCAGGTAAAGGCAAAGTGTGATCGTGGAATCAAAGGCAATGAAGAGGAGGATGTTCTAGGGACTCGATTGGATGTTGTCTGGCATTTGCTAGGGTGCTAGAGTTGAGTCATTAGAAACATTGCTAGGTTGCTGGTTTCATGTTTCTTGTTGTTTGGTATTGATTATTGCTTTGCTATAATATTGGTTTATTATTGGGTTATTATTGGTTATTGATTATGTTTTCCGCTGTTGAATGTGTTGTGGTTAGGTGGCTAGTGGGTATGGGACCACTAGCTGTAGTTGTTTTAATATATTATATTTATTATTTATTTATTAAAAAAAAAAAAAAGGTTGGTCGTTTCATTTTGGTATCAGAGCCCTTACGGTTCTAGGTTTGGGTTCACTAGGTTTCTGTTGTAGATGTTTGGGATTGCATGTCTTGATTGATTATGTGAGTTAGTCAATTGTGTGTGGCATGGAGTCTTAGAACATCCTCTTCGAGCCGAGTGTGTGATTCCACGGTGAGTTTATGTTTCTGTGTAATAATAGAAATTGTTTGCTTAGCCTTCTGTTCATGGTAGTGCAGATGGTTAGAGAGGGTGCTGTGGCTGGTCGAGGTCGTGGACGCGGACGTGGTCGTGGACGCGGACGTGGTCGTGGTAGGGGCAGAGTCCCAGTGGTTAGTGAGACCGAGGACCAGAGTGTGACAGCTGAGGGTGTTGGCGAGTCGCAGGGTGTTCCGGGGGATTCCGTGAGTGTGGCAGGAGGGGGCAGTGTTGATGCTCCAGTGGCCGGTGATGCTAGGGTCCCGGGTGTGGGGGTCCCAGCGGGTGGAGTCCCTGGTGTTGACCTTGCGGCTTTGCTAGCACAGGTGTTAGAGCGGTTACCACCAGTGGTACCGGCTCAGGCTCAGGTAGTGCCACCAGTGGTGGCGGAGGAGCGGCAGCCAGTGGCTGCGGATGCGGGGGTCCATGCTCGTTATCTCAGCATGTTGACAGAGATGGGTCGGTTGCGTACTGAGCAGTTTTCAGGAGGTGTAGATCCTACTGCTGCGGATGCGTGGAGGACGAGAGTGGAACGTAACTTCCACACTCTGAGATGTCCTGAGGAGTTTTGGGTGGACATAGGGGTCTACTTTTTGAGTGGTGATGCTGAGTTGTGGTGGAGATCTGTGGCTGCTAGGAGGGTGCAGCGGGAGATGACTTGGGCTGACTTCGTTTTGGAGTTCAACCGCAAGTATTTTCCTAGAGAGGCATTGGATCGTTTGGAGGTGCAGTTCCTTCAGTTGTCTCAGGGGACACGGTCAGTGCGGGAGTTGGACTTGGAGTTCAGTCGACTTCTTTGTTATGGAGGTCGGGCTATGGAGCCTGAGGAGGCTCAGATCAGGAGGTTCTTGAGGGCTCTACGTGATGACTTGAGAGTTCACTGTAGAGGGAGGAGTTATGCTACGCGTGCAGAGCTGGTTGAGACTGCAGCAGAGATTGAGGAGGATATCCGGGCACAGTCAGTGGCGGTAGCTCCAGCAGTTCAGCCTAGTAAGGCTCAGCAGCAGGGTGGTTCTAGCAGGGGCGGTAGGCATGCTCAGGGAACCAAGAGGAAGTGGGAGGCTACGCAGAAGCCGAGTGGTGCGGGTTGCTTCGGTTGTGGGAGCAGGGATCACAGGGTTGCTAGTTGTCCCAAGAGGAGTGTTCCGACGGCAGGACCTCGGGTGTGTTATCATTGTAGGGAGACAGGGCACATCAAGCCTTTTTGTCCCAAGCTGCAGCCGGCAGCAGTGGCAGCGTTGCAGCAGGTGCAGCCTGGGGGTCAGCAGGTGGCACGGATTGAGCAGGGGCCTCGGGTTTACACGACAGTGGAGACTGGTGGAACCAGTGCCGGGCGATCACAGGTATAATTTCTGGTACTTAATCTTTGTGAATTTTAGTAGGGTCAGATTTTATGTTCCTGTGATAAAGTGTTAGGTTCTCAACACATGAGGTTTGTGTAGGGACCTTGTTGGTGGGCGGGTTTAAGTCCCACGTTATGTTTGATTCTGGAGCTTCGCATAGCTTCATTACTCCAGAGTGTGCAGAGTGTGCGGGGATCAGCGGGGATCCTGGAGAGCGCACAGGAGTTGTTAGAGTTGCGGGAGGCAAGTTCCTGAGAGTTATTGGACGAGCTAGAGGAATTGATATTCAGATCGCAGGAGAGTCATGGCCAGCGGATTTGCTTATCAGTCCCGTGGAGCTGTATGATGTTATTCTCGGGATGGATTGGATGCATCGGCATATGGTGCATTTAGATTGCTATCGGGGTAGAGTGGAGTTTGAGCGACCAGGAGGGAAGTTGGTTTTTCAGGGTATTAGACCGACTTCAGGGAGTCTCGTGATCTCAGCCATTCAGGCTGGGAAGATGATCGAGAAGGGCCGTGAGGCTTATTTGGTCACTATATCTATGCCAGAGTCAGTGGGGAAGTCTACGGTTAGCGGTATTCCAGTAGTGGAGGAGTTTGAGGATGTGTTTCAGTCTCTGCAGGGATTACCACCATCTCGGTCGGATCCTTTTACCATTGAACTGGAACCGGGGACGACACCGTTATCCAAGGCTCCTTACAGGATGGCTCCAGCAGAGATGGCAGAGCTGAAGAAGCAGCTAGAGGATTTATTGAGTAAGGGATTCATCCGTCCTAGTGTGTCACCGTGGGGAGCGCCGGTGTTGTTTGTCAAGAAAAAGGATGGGAGTTTCCGGTTGTGTATTGATTACAGGGGTTTGAACCGGGTCACTGTGAAGAACAAGTACCCTCTCCCGAGGATTGACGAGTTGTTGGATCAGTTGAGGGGTGCTACTTGGTTCTCCAAGGTGGATCTGGCATCGGGTTATCATCAGATACCGATAGATGAGGCAGATGTGAGGAAGACTGCTTTCAGGACGAGGTATGGGCATTATGAGTTTGTGGTGATGCCTTTCGGGTTGACTAACGCACCAGCAGCGTTTATGAGATTGATGAACAGTGTATTTCAGGAGTTTCTGGATGTATCTGTCATCATTTTCATCGACGATATCCTGGTTTACTCTAAGAGTCCTGAGGAGCATGCAGTGCATTTGAGGGCAGTTATGGAGAAGCTGCGGGAGCAGAAGCTGTTTGCCAAGTTGAGCAAGTGTAGTTTCTGGCAGCGTGAGATGGGCTTTCTGGGTCACATTGTTTCTGTTGAGGGGTTTCAGTAGATCCAGAGAAGATTCAGGCTATCAGAGATTGGCCTAGACCGCAGAATGCCACAGAGATCAGGAGTTTCCTTGGATTGGCAGGTTACTACAGGAGATTTGTGCAGGGGTTTGCAAGCAGAGCACGTCCTATGACTAAGTTGACAGGGAAGGATGTTCCTTTTGTCTGGTCAGAAGAGTGTGAGGAAGGCTTTGCAAGCCTGAAGGAGATGTTGACTACTGCGCCAGTGTTGGCTTTGCCTGAGCAGGGAGAACCCTATGTGGTTTATACAGATGCATCTAGAGTTGGGTTGGGTTGTGTTCTGATGCAGCATGGGAAGGTGATTGCTTATGCTTCGCGGCAGTTGCGGGTGCATGAAGGCAACTATCCTACTCATGATTTGGAGATGGGTGCTGTAGTTTTTGCCCTGAAGATTTGGAGATCTTATCTTTATGGTGCAAAGGTACAGGTGTTCACAGATCATAAGAGCCTGAAGTATATATTCACTCAGCCTGAGTTGAATTTGAGACAGAGGCGGTGGATGGAGCTTGTGGCAGATTATGATTTGGAGATAGCCTATCATCCTGGTAAGGCTAACACGGTTGCAGATGCTCTGAGTCGGAAGAGGGTAGCTTCGGCTCAGGAGCAGGAGATGGAGTCTCTGGTAGGGGAGATCAGTGCTTTGAGCTTATGTGCTGTTTCACAGGAACCGTTGGGTTTGGAAGCAGTAGATAGAGCAGATCTTCTGAGTAGAGTGCGGTTGGCTCAGGAGAAGGATTTGGGGCTAGTGAATGCCTCTAAGGATGTGGGTTCAGAGTATCAGGTCTCAGATAATGGTACTATCTTGGTGCACGGTCGTGTGTGTGTGCCCAAGGATGAGGAGTTGAGACAGGAGATTCTGAGAGAGGCTCATGCGAGCAAGTTATCCATTCATCCAGGAGCGACCAAGATGTACCGTGACCTCAAGAGGTACTATCATTGGGTCGGGATGAAGAAGGATGTGGCTAGTTGGGTTTCGAGGTGCGATGTATGTCAGCTAGTGAAGGCTGAGCATCAGGTTCCTGGCGGGTTACTGAAGAGTTTACCCATTCCTGAGTGGAAGTGGGATATGATCACTATGGATTTCGTGGTAGGATTGCCAGTGTCACGGACCTTTGATGCTATTTGGGTCATTGTGGACCGGTTGACTAAGTCAGCACATTTTCTGGCCATTAAGAAGACTGATGGAGCAGCGGTCTTGGCTAAGAAGTATGTGAGGGAGATAGTCAGGTTGCATGGGGTGCCAGCAAGCATTGTGTCTGATAGGGATTCTAAGTTCACTTCGGTGTTCTGGAAGGCATTTCAGGCAGAGATGGGCACTAAGGTGCATATGAGTACAGCTTATCATCCCCAGACTGATGGACAGTCAGAGAGGACGATCCAGACGCTGGAGGATTTGCTGAGGATGTGTGTGCTGGATTGGGGTGGCCATTGGGCAGATCATCTGAACCTGGTAGAGTTTGCTTACAACAACAGCTATCAGGCAAGTATTAAGATGGCTCCTTATGAGGCTTTGTATGGGAGGCCATGTCGTACACCATTATGCTGGACTCAGGTGGGGGAGAGGAGCATGTTTGGTGCTAGTTTTGTTCAGGAGACCTCAGAGAAGATTCGGGTTCTCAAGCTGAACATGAAGGAGGCTCAGGATAGGCAGAGGAGTTATGCAGATAGGAGGAGGAGAGATCTTGAGTTTCAGGTAGGAGACAGAGTGTACCTCAAGATGGCCATGTTGCGGGGTCCGAACAGGTCATTGTCAGAGACTAAGTTGAGTCCGAGGTATATGGGTCCATTCAGAGTGATTGAGCGGATTGGACCAGTGGCATATAGATTGGAGTTACCTGAGGTGATGCGTGCATTCCATAAGGTTTTCCATGTGTCTATGTTGCGGAAGTGTCTCCGTGAGGGAGAGGAGGTGTTGGCTAAGATTCCTGAGGATCTTCAGCCTAACATGACTTTGGAGGCGAGACCAGTGAGGGTTCTCGAGAGGAGGATCAAGGAACTTCGGAAGAAGAAGATTCCTTTGATGAGAGTCCTTTGGGACTGTGATGGTGTTGAGGAGCAGACTTGGGAGCCTGAGGCAAAGATGAAGGCAAGGTTCAAGAAGTGGTATGAGAAGCAAGCCGCGACTTGAGCTTGTTTAGCCGGGTCCCATCTGTATCCGTGGCTGGAGCGGGAATGGAGTATTCCAGCCCATCTCTCTTGTTACTCGGTCGCTTGGGGTGGTTGGTTGTGCGACTCAGTAACAAGATGAGGTGGTGTTTGGGGTACAAAGTTTCCGTGAGGCGGGGTTGTGAAGAGAAGTTTCCAAAAGTGGAAAGTTTCCAAAAATGGAAGGTGCTAAATATGGAAAGTTTTATGGGAGTTAGAATTTGTCCATTTTAGCGGTGGAGAGCCTTAAAGGGGGCTTGAGTGTGGCCTTGGTGGCGGTCCTTTTTAGGACGTTTGTTTGGCCTTTGTGGCGGGCTGTTTAGCCAGAGTGTCTTTGTGACGGTCCTCTTTAGGACATTTGTGTGGCCTTGGTGGCGGTCCTTTTTAGGACGTTTGTTTGGCCTTTGTGGCGGGCTGTTTAGCCAGAGTGTCTTTGTGACGGTCCTCTTTAGGACATTTGTGTGGCCTTGGTGGCGGTCCTTTTTAGGACGTTTGTTTGGCCTTTGTGGCGGGCTGTTTAGCCAGAGTGTCTTTGTGACGGTCCTTCGGGACAGATGGTCTTTGTGACGGTCCTTCGGGACAGATGGCCTTTGTGGCGGGCTGTTTAGCCAGAGTGCCTTGGTGGCGGTCCTTTTTAGGACATTTGTTTGGCCTTGGTGGCGGTCCTCTTTAGGACATTTGTTTGGCCTTGGTGGCGGTCCTCTTTAGGACATTTGTTTGGCCTTGGTGGCGGTCCTCTTTAGGACATTTTGTTTGGCCTTTGTGGCGGCCCTTGTGGCGTATATGATCCTTGTGTGGTCATGAGGTATTCCAGTGAGGGAATATGTGGTTGGTAGGACATTGAGATGTTTTACGCGAGCCACGGGAAGGAAACCTGGATAGGGATAGGACTCGGACGTGTTCAGAATCGTTTGCTCGCGACTCTTGGGGGACTTAGGTTCTCCTAGTACTGCCATTTTCAGAGACTTTGTGGCTCGGGAGAATGGTTGGTATATCGACTTCGGATGACGATCCGGGGGCGCGCTGTAGGGTGGCAACCCGAGAGACGAGTTTGGACTTTTCCTTATATATTATGGCATGCGGGCTTCGGCCTGATGAGGAGCCAACATTTGGCATGCAGACTTAGGTCTGATGAGGAGCCAATAAAAACTCAAGGTTTAGGCCTATGAGTAAAGGAAAGTCCAAAAAGTCAAGAGCAAATGACGCCTGGAGCGTGAGTCTATCGCCTAGAGGAGACCTTCTGTAGATCGGTCGGAGGAGTGCGGGCCGTGGAGACGGTTGCACGGGAGTCCTTGACTGATGGTTGTTCGAGATTCGAGGACGAATCTAGATTGGTGGGGGAGAATTGTAACACCCGCGAACCATTTTTTTGGTATTTTGGTGAGGGTGTCGATCGACACCACAGGAGGTGTCGATCGACACTAATTGTTTCTGGTTCGACCGGTTCGATTTAATTATCGATTTGGACCGGTTTGATGTAGGGAAAACTACTAAACCGAGATATTTAAGTGTTTTGTCGACCAGAAGGGTTTTGGGAAGTTCTTTTGTCGCCGCTTTGTTGTTTTTGAGAGAAAAAGAGGAAAAAGTGTGTTCTTGAGCTTTTTGGTGACTTTTGGTGAGATTCTTGGCTGTCCTTGAGAGATTGGAAGCTAGGAAGGATCTAGAAGCTTGCTAGGAAGGTTGGATTCGTTGCTTTTGGTCTGAATCTTCCTGCAAAGAGGTGAGTGCATGACCATGGCTTATCTAAGCTAAGATTTCTAGTTTCTATGTGATTTGGTGCTTATGTGGTTGTTTCCTTGAGTTCCCTATGTTATTTCGTTGCTATCTGGGCTGGGTTTGGCTTCTGGGAGTGCAAGGAGCGGATTGGAGAAGATTGGAGGCGAGATTCGGAGTTTCTGATCGAGGGAAATCGCTGCTCGGTATCGGTGTCGGTCGACACCAGTTGGGGTGTCGGTCGACACCAACGCGAGGACGGCTCGGGACTTTGGCGAGTGTCGTTCGATGCCATGTGGAGGCGTCGGTCGACACAAACTAGGGTTTTCGGGAGTGTCGGGCAGGGTGTCGGTCGACACCAGTTTGGCGTCGGTCGACACCAGATAGTCAGTGACGATCGACACCATCTGGTGTCGGTCGACACCCCTTGTTCAGTTGCGATGGATGTTGCATGCGTTGTATATTGCCTGGTTTGTTTTATTGATTGTTGTTTGTGGCTTGTAGAGATCTTATTGCTTGTGTGTATAGCCCAGTAGATGGGAGGATTGCCTCACTGAGTGTTTATCAAATACTCATGCATCTCAATTTGTGTTTGTGGTGCAGGTAAAGGCAAAGTGTGATCGTGGAATCAAAGGCAATGAAGAGGAGGATGTTCTAGGGACTCGATTGGATGTTGTCTGGCATTTGCTAGGGTGCTAGAGTTGAGTCATTAGAAACATTGCTAGGTTGCTGGTTTCATGTTTCTTGTTGTTTGGTATTGAGTTATTGCTTTGCTATAGTATTGGTTTATTATTGGAATATTATTGGATATAGATTATGTTTTCCGCTGTTGAATGTGTTGTGGTTAGGTGGCTAGTGGGTATGGGACCACTAGCTGTAGTTGTTTTAATATATTATATTTATTATTTATTATTAAAAAAAAAAGGTTGGTCGTTTCACTCAGACCCTAAAACACATCTTTATCATCAAGAGTCAAGAACGTTGTCGCAATGCCTCTCTTCCCTGCTCGTCATGTTCGTCCAATCCGATGCGTATACATATCTTTCGTGTTAGGCATATCGCGTATACATATGTTTCTCTTATGAATTTCATGATACAATACATGGAAATATACAAAAATTAAAATAACTTAGGGTCTGAATGGTAACCACGGATTTAGTAGTGTAGGACAAAAAATTTGTTAGTGCGGTACGGTTCAACTGCGGTATATGCGGGACAAATATATTTGCGGGACAAGTGGCGGTTACTCCAAAATAAGCGGTACAAAATAATGTTTGATTGGTGAAAAAACTATTAGCAGTATTGATTATAAGAAATATCTTTAAACATATATTTTTCTTTAAATTTAAAAATTTATGTTTTTTAAAAAAAAGTAATTGAATTGAAAATAAAAATTTATTTTTTTACTGTATATGTTTTTTTAATACTTAAAAATGGATTACAAAATCTTTATTTATGCTTTTATTTATTTGATTACAAATTATTTACATGTATAATTTTTGTTTCTTAGTATAACTGTTTTTTCAAAATTAAAATAATAAAGAAATGTAACTTATTTGTAATAAATTTGCTGCAATGAAATCTATGTTTTTTTAATTGTAAATATAGTTGTAGATACATTCTGTATGAAATTAATTAATCATACTTTAATAAAATAATTGAATTTAGTTTATTTAATTTCTATCAATCTGTTTTCAATTAGTAAAATATTTTATGTTGACAAAAAAAAACTAGTTATATTGTAACTCGAGAAGAAATAATGAAATAAGGTTTACAAAAAAAAATATCAAAATACAAATATAAAAATATGTCATTTATAAGAATTATTAACAATATAAATTAAAAAGACATCTATAATTTTTGTGAAAAAAAAAATGAAAAAAAGACATCTAGAGTTTTTTTAGGTAATATGCAACAAATACCATTGAAACCAAAAGTATTTAAGAAACTACCATTGATGTGACAATACCTTCTCTCTTCATATCTAACTAGGATATATCCCGTGCTTAAAGCACGGGTTAACATTTAAAAAAAAAATTATATATAATAATAAAATTATTATTATTAGTCTTTTAAATATTTTGTTTGAGATAATATTTATTTTTAACTGTTATGTAAATTTATTAGTCTATTTGAATACTAATTATTTTAGAATATTATAGTATTTTATTTTTGTCGTATTATTAAAGTTTTATATTGTTTATTTATTGTATTTGCATCATTATTTGTGAAATAAAAATAGTAATTTTAATATTATATTTGTGAGCAAATAAAAATTATTAATTTATCATCTATATAAATTTAATTTTACCAACCCGCCAATGTGGAAATTAAAACACACATTTTTATACATTGAGTAATATATCTTCGTTTTAAAAAATTCAAATCATAACATATGCAAAAAAATGCAATTTATTTATTATAAATATTATATGAAAATTACAAAAAATTGTAAATAAAATAAAATAAAGATGTTAGGAGAATCATAATTTGGAATCTTAACAAAATCTTCGAATTTAGTTATTGAAAATAATGGTATTGTGTACTCGGATATAAAATCTTAGTTTAAAATTCTGATTGTTTATATATTTTTAAAAAAATTAATTAGTAATTTCGTCCATAATTTATTAGAGAGAAAATACTTTTTTAAATTTCTTTAGATTTTTTAATATTTGATCTGTGAGTGTTTTTATTTTTAATTAATTATATATATATTTAATTTAGTTAATTAAACTTAATAGATTTTTTCTAATGGCAATTTAATGTAATTTTTACACATTTTAAGGTTAGTTTTATATTTGTACTTCTCAATTAATATAATAGGATTACTCTTATACCCATTACATATATTACATATTTTTTGTTTAAATATCATGTCATTTTTATTTAGAACGAGATTATATGTCGGTTTTTATTCACAAATGAAATGGTTAGACTTTAGATTTTACAATTAGAACTAAATTATATGTCGGTTTGGGTTCACAAATGAGATGGTTAGGGTTTAGATTTTACAATTAGAACGAAAGTATATTTTGGTTTGGGTTCACAAATGAGATGGTTAAGGTTTAGATTTTATAATTAGAACGAAATTATATATCGGTTTGGGTTCACAAATGAGATGGTTAGAGTTTAGATTTTACAATAAAAACGAAATTATATATCGGTTTGGGTTCACAAATGAGATGGTTAGGGTTTAGATTTTACAATTAGAACGAAATTATTTGTCGGTTTAGGTTCACAAATGAGATGGTTAGGGGTGAACCCAAGTATTGTTCAAATTTCTATCATTTTTTCTCTCTCTCTTTCTTTCTTTTTCACTAATCTCTCTCTTCTCTCATGCCAATTCATGTTGGAATTTCCGTTATTTTCTTTTGGAATATGTTATTTTTTTAAATTACAAGTAATATTTAGAAAATTTCTCTTTTAACACGTTATTTTTTCGTGTAACACGCTATTTTTATATGTTAAACACTATTTAGTTCAATATAACATGTAAAATATAAATATTACATGCTATTTTAAAAAATCTCACCAAATATTTCACTCTTTCTATCTAATAATAAAACAAAAAAGGATAATTATGTCTTTTTACTTCAAAAAAAACGTGGGTCCTATGGTATTTTCTAATAAAAAAATGTTGTTGTGGTATTTTGTTTATTTTACTCTATATTTATGCTATCTACTAATATTACCTTTTTTTTTTTACAAAAAAGACATCTAAAGTTATTTATTAAAACATGTGCTGGTTTTAAATTTGTTTTATTAGTCATAAATTGCATAAAAAAGAAAAATCAATTTATTGCTTTAACCAGTGCGGAATTTATTGTACCGCTAAGTATTTGGTAGTTAGATAAGTGATGTGTGGTCCATTGGTTAATAGGGTGTTCCAAAAAACGCAGCAATGTTTTTTTTTCCTTTTTTGAAAAACGCAAAAATTACAAAATTGACTTGAGTGGTGACAAAACGCGGATTTCAAAAAAAAACTTAAAAACCGCATTTGTACATGTCGCCATTCATGGCCTTAGTAGTAAATACTCACCTTGACAGAAGCGGAGATACCTTTTATGATAGAAGAAAGCTATAAATCTATGATTGAATAACAAATTATTTTTAATGATTTTATTTAAATTTCAAGTTGAATAATATAGACTTTTAAAAAAAAAAATTAAAATTATTAATTGAATAACAAATAATTTTAAAAATACTTTAGAATCTTCTAAAATATTAAATTGAATACCCCTGGTAGTTACCGACAAATAAATAACCTAATAAAATTATCAATTGGATAACAAGTAATTTAAAAAATATTATACTTTTTTTTTTTGATCAAAAAAAATATTTTGAAGAATATTATACAATGTTCTAAAATATTAAGTTGAATAATGAATACCCCTGGTAGTTACCGACAAACAAATGAACCTAGTTCTGATCCTTACCACTTGATCTTGTATAATCCTTGGATAATAATTTTAAATATCTGAATGTTTTCAGGGATTCTACACGTTACCCGCATTATAAATTAAATAACATAAACATGCTTAAATTATTTTATTTCGTATCCTCATTCTACAGTGTAGAATTTACACGTTATCCGCGTTATAAAGTGCGTTATCAAGCAACACAGCAATAATTATGGTTTGCCTTTAACTAAGAAAAATTCAACGACACACTTCAAATCAACAAACAAAAAATGGATGAGAAAGAGATCCCAAGGAACCTGCAGAGAGAAGACGACGATGAAACCATGAATCTGATCTCATCACTTCCCTCAGGCGTAGATTTCGATGGTAAAACGCTGTTTAAGTACCAAGGATGTTGGTACGACAGCAAAATTCTGCCAGGAATCCTCAACTTCCAAAGAGGGTTCGAACCACAAGACACTGACATAGTCATTGCTTCGTTTCCCAAATCTGGCACTACGTGGCTTAAAGCTCTCACGGTAGCTCTCTAGGAGAGATCCAAACACTCTTCTGATGATCATCCTCTTCTACTTGATATATAATCCTCATGGGCTAGTACCATTCCTCGAGCTCATCTTCGGAACCTCTCAACCAGATCTGACCAACATCACATCATCCTCGAGGCTATTCTCGACTCACGTGGCATTCCAAACACTGCGAGAGGCTCTCAAGAAATCTCCTTGTAAGATTGTGTACGTGTGGAGGAACGTTAAAAACGTGTTGGTGTCTTTTTGGTACTTTAACTGCGCAATTCAAGAGATAGAAGAAGAGAGAAGCATGTTGGAGTCAATGTTCGAATCGTTCTGTAGAGGAGTCATCAATCACGGACCATTATGGGAACATGTATTGAGCTATTGGAAAGGAAGCTTGGAAGATCCCAAGAACGTGCTTTTTTTGAAGTACGAGGAGTTGAAAACAGATCCTAATGTTCAGCTCAAGAAACTTGCCGAGTTCTTGGGTTGTCCTTTTACGGTGGAAGAAGAAGAGAGTGGATCTGTGGAAGAGATCTTAGACCTTTGCTCATTGCGTAACTTGAAGAATTTGGAGATCAACAAGATCGGAAAGACGGCTAAAGGGAACGGGAACAAGATCTATTTCCGTAAAGGCCAAGTTGGTGACTCGAAGAATTATCTGACTCCTGAAATGGAGAAGCGAATTGACATGATCGTCGAGGAACATTTTCGAGGTTCTGATTTAAAATTTTGAGTTTTAAATCAAAAAAATTGGTCACGTTTGAAGAATAAATTGGTCACATTTGTTAAGTCCAATAAGTCTTCCTTGTTTGTAGGAAGCAACTTAGTCATGTTAAGTGTCCGGAATCTGTTGCTTTGTTCTTCTGTTTAAACTAGTCGAGTCTGTATTTGTTTTTTTTATCACTTTTCAATGGAATACAATTCAGTTCAGTATTTTGCTCTCTGATTTATATCTTTACGTGTCGTTTAATCGTTCTTTCTTTATATAAGATACATTTTGTTGTTAAGTTTAATCATTTCGTTACTACTTTGATGTCTCGGTTTTGTTGAATTGAGAACAATGATTTTGATACCAAAATGAATACTATTTGCCGTTGATATGAAATTTTTTTGTCGATCGTTATAAGAAAAAATGTTAATGTCATTATTGTCACAAAAACCTAACGTCATTTACTTAATTTGGAGTATATTCCCTTTTTAGCTCATTTCATTTAGAAACATATTTTTCACTTAAGGAGAACAAGCAAGTGCGTTTATTGGAAAAGAAAGAAAAAAATCTCCTAACTACTTCATTGACGTTAAAACATCGTTATCAAGCAACAAACCAATACTCACTAACAAAAAAAATAAAGAAAAGCAAAACAAACCAATACTGTATATATATGTTTTTTTTTTTTTTTTGATAAAGTTGTATATATATGTTTAAGTTTTGTTATCAAAAAAGTCACCACACATCTTAAAGCAAAAAAAAAAAAAAACACAAAAACAAAAATGGATAAGGAGATCTCAAAGAACCATCAGAGAGAAGACGACGAAGAAACCATGAATCTGATCTCGACGTAGATTTCGAGGGTACAAAGCTGTATCATGATGTTGGTACAACGACAAAACTTTGATGTTGGTAACAAGGATGTTGGTACAACGACAAACTTTGCAAGCAATACTCAGTTTCCAACGACATTTCGAGCCACAAGACACGGACATAATCGTTGCTTCGTTCCCCAAATGTGGCACTACTTGGCTCAAGGCTCTCACAGTCGCTGTCCTAGAGAGATCCAAATACTCTTCTGATAATCATCCTCTTTTACTTGAGAATCCTCATACTCTAATACCATTCTTCGAGCTGAGACTTTACATGCAAAGCTCGAAACCAGATCTGACCAAGATCTCACATCCCCGAGGCGATTCTCGACTCAGTTCCTTTCCAGACGCTTAAAGAAGGTCTCAAGAACTCTTCTTGTAAGATCGTGTACGTGTGCAGGAACATGAAAGACGTGTTGGTTTCGTTTTGGTATTTCAAGTGCGCAAATCAAGAGATAGAAAAAGAGAAAAACTCGTTGGAGTCAATGTTCGAGTCATTTTGCACTGGGGTTAGCTATTACGGACCATTTTGGGAACATGTCTTGAGTTATTGGACAGAAAGATTACAATATCCCAAAAATGTGTTCTTCTTGAAGTACGAGGAGTTGAAAACAGAGCCTCATACTCAGCTCAAGAAACTTGCCGAGTTCTTGGGTTGTCCTTTTACGTTGCAAGAAGAAGAGAGCGGAACCGTGGAAGAGATCTTAGATCTTTGCTCATTTAGTAACCTGAAGGATTTGGAGATCAACAAGACCGGTAGAACGCCTGGAGGAGTTGCTCACAAGAATTTGTTTCCTAAAGGCGAAGTTGGTGACTCGAAGAATTATCTGACTCCTGACATGATCATCCAGGAGAAGTTTCGAGGTTCGGATATGAAACTCTAAGTTATGTGTGTTTTTTTCTTTTTATTGTGCTTTATTTAACCAAAGTACCTTTTGTTGCTATGTTCCTTATGATGTCTATCATTTGTTACTACCTACTACGACCTTGGTGTCGAATTCAGTTTCTTGAACTGCGAACATAATTTTTGAAACCAAAACAAAAGTGAAAAAGCATATGTGAAGCATCATTGTAATAAACCAAAGTGCAAAAGCGTATAACAAAGCATCATTATGGTATAGTTTTTCGATAGTAGCAGTAACACCATATCCCTAAAATTGAGAGAATCTATTTCCTGGTTTAAACTTAGAGGCTTCATGTCTGGCAAGTTCAGGTGGCACCGTACTATTAGACTCAACAAGCTTCTCCCTCAGACCGTAAAACACATCTTTATCCTCAAGAGTCAAGAACGTTGTGGCAACACCGCTCTTCCCTGCTCGTCCTGTTCGTCCAATCCGATGCGTATACGTATCTATCGTGTTAGGCATATCGTAGTTGATGACGTGTGCCAAGTCACGAATATCAAGCCCACGGCCTAAAACATCTGTTGTAACCAGAACGATGAATCTATTTTCTTTGAATCCTTCTAAGCTGAGATCTCTCTGTTCTTGCGACTTACCTGCGTGCAATGTCGTCACACGACACCTCGCTAACTTTTCTAGATTCTTAACAATGTAATCAACCTTGATCTTGGTATTCACAAACACAATCGCTGACTTATCATCACCAAGCTCATCGATCAGTTTCTTCAACTTGAAGAACTTTTCTGTTTCTTTGATCATGATCACTTGTTGAGTGACCAACTTTGTGGATTTTCCGACAGTGACCACAACTGGATTCCTCAAGTACTTTCTAGCGAGACGCTCTAATACAGGAGACATTGTGGCACTGAACATATAGGTGGTTCTGTAAATCTTCTTCTCTTCGAGCTCTTCATCTTCATTCTCTGGTTTCAAATTACTCGAAGGCATTGCATTTAACACTTCTGCAACCTGTGGCTCAAAACCCATGTCAATCATAAGGTCAGCTTCATCAAAAACCAAATAGTTACATTGGTTCAACACCACGTACCTTCTCTCAAGACAATCTAGCAATCTACCAGGCGTAGCAATCACAATCTCACATCCTTGTGATAACTTCAACGCTTGTTTCTCAATTGACTCACCACCAGCAATGGACATCACTTTAAACCCCAAATAACGCGCAAACTTAGCCGTCTCTTCTTTAATCTGTTTTGCAAGCTCTCTTGTAGGAGCTAGAACTACAGCGTAAGGACCTTCACTCTGATTCTCTTCCCTCATTGGTGGCAATCTTGATATGTAAGATAACATTGGCAGAACAAAAGCAACAGTTTTGCCTGTGCCAGTCTGTGCAATACCTATAACATCTCGTTGTTCAAGTCCTAAAGGTATAGCTGCCATTTGAATAGGTTTAGGTTCCTTGTAATCAGCTCTTTCCACAGCTTTCAATAGCTCAGGACTAAGCTTACTCTCTTCCCAACTCCTCAATGGATGAGGAATCTTGGATCCTTTATAAGAAATATTGAAATCTTCCTTGAAAATACGCCAATCTCTTTCACTCATCTCCTCTAACTTCTTCTCGCTCCAATGCTTATCTCTTCCTCACTTCCGTCTCTCGTTCTTAGCCGAGACTTGTTTTTTCTGCTCACGGCGATCAATCCCAGCGCGAAACCCTCTCCCAAAGAGAAGTTGAGCTTCGTGAGGGTTTTGGTAAAGAGCATTGATGATATCTCCACTCGAAGTATCTTCAGTGTTCTCCCAATCGAAACAGACCTTCTTACTTGGCTTCATGATGATTCTCTTCTTAGGCTTTGTAATTCCTAGGTATTGCTCTTTCATAGCGTTTATCTCCTTCTCACGCTCTGACTTTTAAATTTCTCAACCCTAGCTTTGTCTTCACGCTCACGAAACTCACGATCGCTCTCTCTGTTTCTGTCACGGTCGCGGCCTCGTTCTCGTTCTCGTTTTCGATCTCGGTAACGGTTTCCATCGCCATTATCGGGGTTGGACCGAGTGATTTGGTTGAGGCGGCGATCGCGATCCTCGATTTCATCGTGGCGAAGTTTTAGGGCTAATTCTTCTCTGTGAGCTTTGGTGAGAAATACAGGCTTCTTAACGACGATGGAATCGAGATCTTTCTTCTCCGTCATAGTTAGCATGAATCTTTCGAACGATCGCTTCACCAATTTAGGGGTTTTCACGATGAAGAAGATAGAGACAAGCGAGAGAGAACCGTCTTTTGTTTCTGTATCCCTTAATATTTTACAACGAAAATAAACACCATCCACTTTCCAAAAGTGGAAATTTTTACTTAACATGTACGAAAAAAAAAGCCCGAACTCATTAGGCCCGTAATCTAAGCCCACATTAAGACAGAGCATATCTTTTGGTCGGTCATAACACAAAGGGATGCATTTCGATGTTCAGCAGAATATTTTACCAATTGGAGTAATTCAGTTGCAAATCAGATAACTCAACTTTAAAGAAAAAAATGTATATAATTTTATATCCTTCCTCATGATAATTATAGAAGAAATTGCTTTGCAAAAAAATTTATAATATTTGATTAGTAGGAAATAGTGAAATAAAATTTACAGTAAATTTATTTAAGAATTATTAAATAAATATAAATATCGTAATTAATTTTAAATAGAGAAACAATAGAGATCAGAAATTTGAGAACTCCCAACACAAAGAAGAAAAAGGGTCTCCAAGAAGATAGGCAGAGAGGATCATGGAGTCAATGCGTCTCAATCCACGCACATTCCAGAAGATAATTGGTATATCCAATATTCCAATCTAGAGAGTAGAGAGGAGGAGGAGGATCTGTTCTTTTATGTTATTAAGTTGTTAACAGTAAACCTAATTTTTTATTATTATTGGGGTTGTCGTCCGTAAATTGAAGGCTACTATTAGGTTTACTATTTTTTTGTAAGAAGAAAAAGAGACATGTCTTTGGCCTTTTGGGGAGACTTTCTTTGACTCCTCTTTTGTCTCTTTTTTCACACTTTTGTTCACAAAAATCAAATAACGAGACTGACTGACACTAATAAAATAAAACTCCTACAAACACGTGCCTTCTCTATCTCTCTATCTCTTTTCCCTATATTTTTCATTCAAACATTTATCACAATTACGACCATGCTTTTACCATATTTGCTTCTTTTTTTTTTATTCAAATATTTATCAAAAAAAAAGAAAAAAGGAAAACTAAAACACAGAAAAAAACATATTTTCATCCAAAGACTTCTTTTCTCTATTTTGTTCTGTGCATATGAATAGAAATGACTATATACATGCAAATAAATAATTTTAGCTAAGATATTTATGATCTTGACTTACTCGAATTATTTTGTGCCAGAAACCATGAAAATTTCGACATAAACTGACAAAAAATCAAATATCAGTTTCATTTTCAGAAAATTTATTTTCATGCCAAAGAAAATAATTATGCTTTGGTCGTTGAAATTGGCATGCTAAAGACAAATTGTATAATCTATTTTTATTCCTCTTTGGTTAATATATTTTTCCAAACAATAAAAAACTTTAAAAACCCCAATAAAATCAAGTTGCCAAAATAGAAAAAAAAAAAAAAATCCTTCTTTTGTTGCCTGACAAAGCAGAATTCAGAAAAGTTTATCCATAGGTCATTCAAACTTAATTTATTTGAATAATTTGTTTAACATTATTCGAAAGATTCCAACGTTTATGTACGAAAGCAACTTCTATTTTCCCCTACCATAACAAAAATGAACTCATTATTTTCATGCAAAAAATACTTATTTGACGTTCAACGATAATTAGTAACCACAAACAAATTAGCTTTTTATATTTTATTTTTGGTATCAATGTTAAAGAAAATTGGTGTTTAGTGTTTTGCAAGTTGATATAAACATAATACAATCTGCGAAAAATAATTCAACATATTCGGAAAATAATTTGGTTAATTTTTTTTTTTGTTATAATCTCAGTTTCTTTACATGATCAATCCAACAATTTCTATATATCAACACCACACAAATTAGAAAACAAAGATTATTCTATTTTCCTAAGAATGGTTTTCTTGGTACTTTTGGACTTGAATTTGGATTGAAGCTTACGCTTCGAACATGAATCACTCTGATGAGACTTCTTCATTACAGTAAACCTCTTTCGTTTCTTCTTCGTCTTCTCTACAGCTGCTGCTTTCATCGCCTTAGTCTCTGTTATCGTCTCAAGCTTTGGCTTCCATTTACGCAAACCAACCAGTTGAACATAATCTTTCTTCAACTTCACCGTAGTACAAACTCTACCTTCTCCTTGTCCTTCTTCTTCTTCCTCTTCTTCTTTGATTGCTCTGTTCTTTCTTCCTTCCATCATTAGTTCCGAGATGAAATCTTCAGACACACGGATTCTTAAACGCTCTCCTTTCTCTCCCTTCTGTATAAGAAAAGGCTGAGGCTGCTTTTGAGTCTTCTTTACCATAACGCCACCGTTCTGAGGGTTTTTAAGTGTGGCGATGGTGAGGAAAGAGAGATCGTTCTTAAAGAAATCTGATGGGAGGAGGAAGTAGTTGAGACCGAGCTTAAGTGTTTCGGTTTCGGACAGAACAGGGGTTTTTTGTCCTATGTAGAGTAAGTCCGATCTACAGATTTCGTGTTTTGGGAAGTCTTTTGTGAGCTCTGAGACCACTACCGGGCGATCGTAGACTTCCAAAGAACCGTCGGATCTGACGAGCTTGATTCGTCCGCTGTTGGTGCTTCTGTCTGGTCGGGGATGGAGACAGAGCCAACTTGAAGGACCTCTGTGTAGCTTTACGAGTAGACTCCCGAGCTTTGTGATGTTATCATGACCCATTTAATATAAGCTGGATTTAAGGGTTTAAGCTTTAAAGGATTTAGGGTTTTTATCTTTCTCTGCTAGAAGAAGAGGAGAAGCAAGTGGCAGAGAAGAGAGAGAGAGAGATAGAGTTTTGTGGTTTTAGTGTGAACAAATGAGACGAAGTTTTCGTTTATATACAGTGAGAATATTTTATACAAAAGGATTTAAGCCCCTTTAAACCTTTAATAATTTTTTTTATTTTTAAACCAATTTAATATTTTTACGTTTTTTTTCTTTTCTTCGTTTCATTTTTCAATGCAAACATATAAACTTATTTGTCTTATCTACTGTCTTACAATAATTAATTAGTTAATTTATTTTTTCTGATAATTTTTTCATATACATTATGTGGTCTTGATAAGTTAATATTGTATATATGATTATTAATGAACTTTTATTATCTACGTGCGTTAAGTAAACATCACTTATACATATATTGAACAATGACCGGTATACCAATATATTTGATTATAGGGTATTTATGTTTTCATTTGCGATATCAGACATCCAAGTTTTAAAAGTTAGATATAGGTGGACTAGTTTTGGTCCAAGTTGTGGTGTTAACTATGCTTGAAAAGCGATTAAATTAATAATTAATTATGAATAAAGAATACTCTTGAATATGACTATGTTTAACGTGCGTGACGGCATTTCGTTAAAGTATTATGATACATAAATATAAAAAGAGGTTGGAGAGAAAGAAGACTTAGACCGATGGAAAAGGATGTATATATATGTCGAGTGTTCTTTTTAGACATTTCAATCTTTTGGTTTTAAGGTATTTCAACTTTAATGGATTGTGACAATTATGTTATTCGTCTTAAGTGTATTTAATAGCCGCACATTTCTGAAAACTCTATGATAATTATTTCACCTTTTTTCTTCTTCTTTTAACCTGTGATAGACCTAGACATTACTTAGTTGAGCAATGATCATCCTGTGACTGTGAAATAGTATATTTTTTTATTATTCTGTTCAACTAATCTTGGAGACACGTTTAAATATGAAAATCAAAGTTCAATACTGATGTTAGATACGATACGAGTTTTAGATCTATTAGTTTTTGCACGAAACATATCAACATCCTACCTTTAGATTGGAATAGATAGGAGGAAACATATTTCTAAGTCGAAGTCCTAAGAGAAGTAGCCACCTCTCCATATTGGTCTTAGATCAAAGATGTAAGTTTGACCCACCAAATAGTTGTACGTAATTATGCTGCCTTACTTTGACTCGCTTCTTCTTCCTTTATTTATTTTGTTTTGAATTTGCTAATCCGCCTTCTTTTCTTTTCCTTTTCCTCTTCTTTTCGTTTTGCATGCTTATGTTTCTTTTATTTCAAAACTTATAATCAACTTTGTAAGAATAGTGGTGCATATAAATATTTGAGATGTAGAAACACCGAGATCAGTTAATTTTACCAAACTTAAAAGTTTTTGGTCAAGTAGCTAGCCTATGCACCTCACACGGATAGTATCAAGTATTGTCGATTGCTTTAGAGCTACTGTTTGTAATATATCTATAATACATCATTTCCAACTGTTTATAAGGTTTATATGTATAAACACGTAAATAATACATCAACTAGTAAGTAACATACAAAGTCTTACTTAACTTGATATCTAATTTCTTGAACAAAAGGTTGATCTACAAATATATACAATTGTTACTTTTTCTGCAAATATGGAAATATGTTCAGTTCCATCTCGTAAAAATTTGAGATCTCCTAACACTAAAGGCTTGATTGGAAGAGCACATGTAGAAGCTTTTTAATTTTATCATCCAATCAATTTATTAGAAGAGCATATAAGGAGGAGCATTTAGTCGAAGCTGAGAAGTATGCTTTCTCATATTGGTCCTCTATGCTCTTTCAGTATGCCTCATTTCAAAGCAATTGTTCGTAAGCATGCTCCTTACAGACTCGCTATCTTCTTCCTATTATTATTATGTTTGAATAATTCTTAAATAATTATGCAATTAATTTTATTTAATCTTAAATAGAAAATTATGATTCAAAAGTATAAATTTATTTGTTATCCTTTAAAGATAATATATTATAGTCTCCAATACTTAATCTATTCATTTATTCTAATATAAATAATTATTAATACATTACACATATTATGTGGATGCTTATAACCTAATGTGTAAAAGTATAATATATTTTCCAACTGTTTATATTAATGTATAAAACACGTAAATTACATTAGTAAAATATATTAGTCTTACTTAATATATCTAATATCAAAACCAATTATCAAAATAATATCTATGTTCAGTATCTATCAATATTTAATCGAAAAATTATGAGATCTCCAATTAACGCTTTACTTAAGCGAACATTCGAAGCCCATCGGTTTAATCCATTCAAAACTTATTCAGCCGGTACGATATAAAAGATTATACATATATCATTTAAAAATATTATATTTCACTCAACATTTATTAAAAGTCTATAATGAGAAACATTCAAGAAATTCCAGACTAAATATTTTTTAAATCGCATTATGGTATAGACAAGTTTACTTTTCTTCCGCAGTATATATATTCGAAGATCTAAAAGGTTTTAAAATTAGCCAATTTATAATAATCTTAAGTTCTTCTTTTGGCCACCTTGAATTTGACGGGTTCGGTCTCTGAAAAATTGATTATTGGGAAAGATAGAAAAAATTAAACCCGTTAATGGTTTGGTTTTTGGGTTTGGGTTTGATTATAGACAACAAACGGTCGATTTCAGTTATTTTCCTACGCACCGGTTTAGGTAGTGAACCAAAATACAGACAAACTCAGTGACTTCCACTGTTATAAAAACTTTCATTAATATCAAATATTTCTCATTGCGTTGTCCCAATAGAGTACTTGAGTCAGGAAAAATACAACAATAACCGCTACCCAAAAGATATGTGGAATCCAAGAAATATATTCCAAAACAAAAATCAAAGAGGCTTTGTTCTTTCTTTTTGTGGGACATGAAGACTCTATCCAAGAAGTTGTGAAGCTCTGAGGTTACAAGTTAGGAAAGGTCATAATTACATTTAATAGGGAACACATTTAAAATAATTATAATATCAATGTCAAAGTGGTTAATCATCGACATCAGAAAATAACAGCAAAAGGAATATTTAAAATATGAAAAGATATGATTTTTCCTTACAAAATCTTTCTGTTGTCTTGTCGGATAAACACATGCGAACTTGTCAACCTGAAAAGGTATAAAGTGACGAACTACGGTTGTCCCCGGAGCTTCTGTATTAAGAAGATATATTGTATTGGATAGTGAGCGAGATGGAGGATTTTGGTTTAAAGGGGTTCTTCATATAGTTCGCATGCATGCACTTTTCTAAGTGTTATCCGTTAGCCTCCTGCAACAAGACACTAAATCAGATTCATCAAGCCTAAAATACAAAAAACAAAGAAGCAGATGGGGGATGTCTACTGTGTGATGTGAAGCTTACGTATTGACGTCCTGGAGGTTTAGGATGATGGGGAAGACTTTCTCTAGAGATGATAGCAGCATGTTTTCCATTCCTAAAGGTGGTCTTTCTTTTGGAGTTTTAAAAGCATTCGTCTTTCGTTTACGGGACTGTGTTGGTTCTGTGGTATGGTGGAGCTACGCTTCTTCGCTTATAGCAGCGGTAAACCGGCTGCCCAAATCTGAAAAAAAAAAAAAACAGAATTCAATGTTAATCTTTATAATCTGCAAAGGTCTACTCATTTTCTAATCTATTGCAAGATGAATGATTATGATGTACGCAGAACGATTTTCAACAATAAGGACTTCAGAACGAACTAGGACATGTGCTATGAAGCTCATTTTATCTTGTTCACATGCCTAAAGACATCATATCTTGCAAGAGAAATAGATCACATTCACAAGATATATAGACCGATGTATGGCTACGTGAATAAAAGAAATCGCAGTTTTTAACTCATATCTAAAAGCTAATTGCTTAGACATCAAATTCAAAATTCTTCTCTAGTTCATGGTTTGGTAAATGCTTGTAATCAATACAGAGTTCTTCATCATTAAAACTCATACAAAGCAAAGCTTTCACAATAGCATGAAGCCATGAATCAAATTAAAAAGAAAGCACAACAATAGCTCAAAATGAAATTACTAGCCCTCTTCAAGAAAGCAAAAAAACCTACAACCACAACAATATTATTGGGCCTTTCCACTTCCAATACAAGATAATGAAGCACTGGAGAAACCATGAATAGCATTGGTTACATGAAAGAGGGAAACATTATAAAGAACAACCTTGGTATCTAGAGGATCTGCTCCTCCTGAAATAATGATACAACCCTTAATCTTTTTTACTAAATCTTGTCTACCAATGAAGCTTCTCGAGCAAAGCACCAGTATCTGCCACAATTTAAAAAGCTACATCTTAAAAATTCATCATCTAGTTCAAATCAACACTAAATTCATGAAGGATTTTGGCTTCCATCAACCTACACAAGCACCAGTGTTGCTGAAGCTTTGAACACAAGCATTTCTCTCTACCATCATCTTCCTTCTGAGATACCAATTAACCAATTTCGTTCCCAAACTCAGCTATCCTTCGTTCAAGCCTCCGACCAAGATCTAACCGGAGCAAATCCCTTAACGTCGACAGTGAAAGTAACGGCGGCGTAATTCCCCTGGAGTGGTTACCACTCACGTATCTCTCTCAAATGCTTAGCCTTTCGCTCCTAACCAACCGAGAAGAACCACAGTCGTCTCTTTCCCTCGCTCCCAGCTAATATGGCCGCGTTACCACTCCGTCACGATCCGTGGAGCTCTGTTCCAAACCGCAACGCCGTCGTTAGGTTCGGATCGGAATGGGTTAGCAGCGTGAACGGCGGAGTTCTCGAGACGAAACGATGACGTTAGGAAGAAGAGAGACTGAAGAGATTCGCATTGGGAGGAAGCGACGAGCACCGTATACGAGCGGCGGAGGTAGATGATGATGATCCTCGGGAGACGGGCATTGTGTGAGGGAAAACAAAACTGATCTGTGAATTTGATCGAACGGGCATCAGGTTTTAGGTTGAGCTTACTGAGAAGAAGACGACGATGAGAGCAGAAGAGCTCAAGATTCTTGTTGTTGCTTCCATGGCGGATTTTGGATTATTCTCGTTAAAATCGCTTCCACTTAAACCACAGGGAAGCAAAGGGGATCAATTAAGTATCTGAAAAACACTCTGTCTGACTCGGAGGTTTGTTGAGACTTTGTCGACTCCTAACAGTCTAATAAGACCTCCAGATACCTTGCTTGTACAGTTTGTACTGGTTTCCAAAATAGCCTACAGAAACAGATGCAGATTTGGTCAAGAAAGCATTGGACCACTGCAAGCAAGGTATTTGGAGGACAGCACAGCTTTTTGGATGTGAGAATAGTTGTGTTCACAGGGGTTAGAATCTACAGTCATGTGATTCCCAAATTCATTCAACTGTATAATTTTGTAATTACACTGTTACACAACAATGGTAAACCAGAAAAAATTGCAAGAGATTACTCAAAACATAAAGAGTGATTTCTTAGTTCTGTTGTTAAAGCCTGTAAGACTTTGTTTGTCATCAGCATGGATATAGTACAATTTACTTGTTTGATAGTCTTGTCTTCGTAGTTTGTATCCTTTCATGCTTTTCGCCTATCACCATGTAGAGATCAGTACCTGATCTATGGTTACATCTAATTCCTGTTTTTCACTTCCATGAGATGAATTGCTGCTACTTGGCGCATCATTTCCACCATCATCCCTCTGTCAAAAAAACATAAACACGATCCATGTTCATCACTCTTCACTTTCTTCCAAACTAGAGATTCAATCAAGACTATCATCGCAAAACAAATCGTTTACCTTGATTCTTTAAAAGGTCAGGACACTATCAGCAAGAACTTGAAGAGCTTTACAGGCTTCCTAACGTCGAAAGGGAAGTATCTATACTTCCACATGTGCACGATTAAGCGTTTCATAGTCAGAGAATACAGAACCAACCAGTAACACAACAGGATGGGCCAGAACACAGGTACATCCAAGAATGAGGAAGAAAGTCATTTACAAATGCAACAACAAAGGCCTTAGTCGCTGCATACCTGAATCAAGATTGGCAACAAACAAAACAAAATTTTCATGAGAGAATTCAAACCCTACAGCAAATGTCAGATTGGGATTTTCATGAGAATTTAAACCTAAATAACATAACAATGATCAATCAAACTATCTCAGAAGAACCATCCATCATCTAAACTAACCAGAACTTGAACAAGATTGGCAGAAAAACACAAACTCTCCATGAGAGAAGCCAAACCCATGAATCAGATCATCCAATCATCAACTAATAAAGGAGAAATATCTTACCAGAACTTGAACTCAGGAAGACGACGAACAAAGGGCTTATACTCATCAGAAACATCACTAGGCAAAGAATCAGGATCCAAAGCTTCAAGCTCAGGATCAACCTTAGGAGAGAGGAAACCAATCAAGAGGTTTAAGATATAAGTAGCTAAGCCATAAGAGATGACGAAGTATCCATAAACATAGTAAACCCTATAGATATAGATCACAGCAGCGAGTAAAGTCACAAGCCATCTTCGAACAATGTTAGGAGCAGATCTGTCTAAGTAATTCTGAAACGATCTCGAGAATTCGATTCTCCATTTAGCAAGTGGTGATGCAACTATCGTGTCTCCTTCACTTTCGCTCCCTTGTTCGTCTTCCATTGAAATTGTAAAATTCAACTAAAAAAAAAAAACTGGCTATAAACCCTAATCACAACCACTGATCTCCAAATCAACAATACAAATCGACTCCAAAAGAAAGTTTCTGAAAGGCAATCAAATCAATTTAGGATGATTTTGAACCAATTGAATTGAATTTTTTTCTCAGTTTCGTCTGAAGTTTTCTTAGTCGTATTAAAGTCGTTTGCTTTGGTTTTTTTGGAAAGAAGAAGAAGAAACTCAATGACGTGGGTGAGTATAATCGACACGTGTCACGCTTTGAGATTCTCTTTGGGAAAAGAAAAAGGCTTTATAGAATTGTTTAGTATATTGGGCTTATTATGTTATTTTTAGGCCCACTTTACATTTGTGATTTTTTTTTCCTTTTTTTTTGGAACACGAACTTTTTTATTTTCATACTTGAATTTTTCATTGTGGCAGTGGTCCATTCGATTCGATATAAGAGTAGCCCGACCAAACGTTGAAAGAATCCAGAACCGAATCTTTTTGTTTTCTTTTTGGGACATTAAACCGAAGTTTTAACCTTTTTTCTAGGATGATATATTATCTACCAACCTTTGATTGTAGACTTCTTATTCTATAGTTGACAGTCACCAGATAACAACGGCTCACAACGACACAGTTTTTTTTGTGGTTAGTCCTCACTACTGAATGATATTTATTTTTTCCCATTTGAATATTAGAAAGGCAGATACTTATGAAAGAAGAAAAATACCAAAAGAGGTAGTTTTGTTACTACTAGTGTAGTCTAGAGTTCAACTTGTATTTCTGTATATACATGGAATAGATATTTTTATATTGGTAACAAAAATCTTGCAACAATTATTTTTGTTGCCTAACATTTTCTTCTTCTCTTACTTGAGGTAGAGCTCAACTGTTAAGCAGTTAAGCTACAAGATCAGCGCCTAACATTCTAAAAAACTCCTATTGATTCTCTAGTTCACAATATAAAATATGGTGAAATGGAAGATTCATCAATATTTTGCTAAAGCTGATTTTGATAGTTTAATGACAAGTATCTCCTTGATATCATTATTATCATCCTTCTGCATCAAAGAATGACTAATTTGAACCAAACACAAAACCAAAAACCAAAATATAAGAAAGAAGAAAGAATGAGTGATATAGATTTCTCTCTTTATCTCAAGAAATAAAATAAAGGAATTGTTGCCATAAACAGAAAACAACAAAAAAAAAAAAAAAAAAAGAGAGGAATCAAGTGAAAGAAAGTGCCTAATTTTCAGGACACGCGTCATATAACAATTTGTCAGTGAGATACTTTTTTGGTACATCAAGCCATCAAAGGTCGTCTCTTTTTCGTTTTTTTTCCTTCAATTAAAAGGTACAACACACATACTATTAAAAACTACAACCGTCGGATCTAATTGGCCTTTTCAAATTCAACGTGCACGATTCATCGTACAATTGACGATGTACAATAACCAAGGAAAAAAAAAAGTGACGTCAGCATCTTCTTCTCCTTCCTTCTTCCTCCTTCCAACGTCTTATAAAGAAGCGCCATAAGAAGTCACACTCACACGAATGCTCTACTGTAACTGCACTATCTTGTTGGTGTGTTTTCTCTAAAACGAAGAGAGAGAGAGAGAAGAAGCACACAAAAAACAAAATAGCGTTACGAGCTCTCTTCTTCGGTTGAGCGATTGAAGCTTGAAGTTGCATCTGTAAGATCATCTTCTCTCTCGTATCTTTCATTCGGAGTCCATCGATTAGGTCCATTTTTGTTTATCTTCTGCTGTTAATGGTGCTTGATTTTTTTTTCTCTGCTTGTTGAATCGGATCGGGTTCGTTTGATTTTTGCGTTTCTCTTTTGGGTTTCGGTTTCGTTTTGAGCGCCGAGAACTTGGATTTTTCTTCGCTGATGATCGATGAGTCGATTTGTTTGGATTAGTACTATCAGAATTTTTTTTCGATTCTATTCAGTACAGGGTTATAGTAGCTTGGTGATTCGAGTGTTTGATTTGTGTAATTCATGTAATCGAGGATGGATCTGTGTTCGTCGTATGTCTCTGATACATTTAGCCTCTCGCGTTGTTAGATTGTTGCTTAAGATGATAATGGAGTCGCAATAGAACAGTGAATAGTCTCGTAGATTGGTATGTTTGCTTCATTTCTCTGCTCGGATTTGCTATTTGAAGAATCATCATCATTCTGATCTTTCTAGATGTTTCTTATGTTTTAGAAGATTGGGTTCTGATGGAACTTTAAAGGATTTGTTCGTTTTATACCCACTTGTGGTTGATTTGTTCATTAGTAAATAATCTTATATGTGATTGGGTTGATATGATTTGAGTTTTGGTATATATGATTGAATGACTCTCTCCTTTTGTTTGCAAGTTATAGTGAACATTCGATATGGTTGATAACAACGATGAAGGAAGCCTCCTCCAAGGGCTAAATTGCATCCCTTCAGGACCTAATGTACCTGAACGAGAGCGATGTGTGAGAAACTTTGATTGCAGCCTTCACTCACCGATCAGCTGCTGCTCATCCTTTGCATGACTTGGAGATTGGTACGCTAATCTTGTGATACATGAAATTGATTTCTTACTGGTTCATATAAGTGGGCATGTATCCTTTCTTTGTTAGTTTAAATAGTTATGTTGAGTCATACATGTCACTGCGAAGGAATCATGTTTGCTTGGATAACTAAACGTTCATTCCTTTGATGTGAGTGTCTGTTTGT